>OVAN01000253.1:0-70709 GCA_900406275.1 Anastatica hierochuntica | reverse complement strand
ACGTCTCATAGGCGTGATGACGTGGGCGGCGGATTAGACGCGCGTGGGACCGTCCAGCAAATCAAATCTTTCTAAAAAAGCGCTAAACAAAGATTCTCAAATCAATTTGCAAATCTCCCGGTTCAATTAAGGAAACCCAGGTCGGTTAACTCCAAATCTAGCCCATTTCGAAGATCTCTTGCCTTAAAGGAGGCTATTCAGGAGATCCTAATTCCAGAATCTCAGGCCGAGCTTCCATAAGCCAAGCTCTGGGGGGGGCTATTGGTGGTGGTGGTTCCACCCGTACCCGGTTTGGAGTAAACCGACCCGAGATTTGGCAAAGGAACCAAAATGCCAATGGATCATTAAGGCCCATTAAGGTAATCAGGTCCAAATCGCGAGGGGGGGCAGAAGAGGTCCAATTAATTCAAGCTATGGGGAGATAATAACCGCAGAATCAAACATTAATAGAGAATTAATGCACAATAATGGAGGAGTTACAAGGTAAAGGAGTATAAAAGAAAGAAGAGGAGCTTAGAAGAAGGACCCCGATTTTTCTCTCTAAAAACTTAGCTTGTAATCGCTTTAAACATTCTGAGTAATCAATAAAATACAGTCTTTTTCTCACACATCGTTGCAAAACATACACCCGGTATTCTGTGTGGATTTCGGATCCAACACCCAGTAGAACCTTTTTCATCGTAAAAGATATGTTTTCATAGGTCATCATCATGAAGATGTTTAACAAATTGCGAAAGATTCTCATGCGCCTCATTGAACTCACTCTTCCTTCCTCATCCCGCCAGCAGAAGACTACCGTCAGCTCCGGGGAAAGAGACAAGCTTGAGCAGCCGAAGATTTCGTGCAGTAACTCATACTACTGATCATATGTACACTATAGGGAAACTATCGCAGATTGCATAGAGTTCATCAACAAGTCTTCTGCTATGTCTTGTGGCAATCACGCTCGTTCTTGAGTGTTTTTACATTTAGTCTACATCTCCAAACTCACATGTTTTCTTTTCTATATATCATCGAACATTTGACGCTTTGCATTAAGTTTTATTTGAGTAATTCTTATTTTGAAACATTAACATTATGGTCAGTTACTAATCATCAAAAAACGTTAAAAACTTTTTTTTAGCTCCCTTTGAGATATCAGCATTTTCATCACCTTAAGATAATATAAAGAGAAATTAGGTTTTAACCGGCACTGTGTGGTTTACAATTATTACATAATTTTTAAATTTATAGATATGATATTTTTGGAGCTAGCTAAGATGCTTTAACTGTTATGAACTAAATCATATATTCCATTTTACAAGTCTTAAGTGGCATGTTGTAGACTGAATCATATGTTCTCTTTTAAATAATTTTCAGTTATAACAATATAGTGAATAAAACTTTAGTATTTGGTAAAAGTAGAAAACTATGATATCTTTCAGAGATAGTTTAATTAAGAAGTGTATTTGGCAATATTACACTTAATATCCTTTTAGAGATAGTTATATTTTGTGTTTGTATTATAAAGATTTTTTAAAACTTTTTTACAAAAGTATAAATATTAATTATTTATATATTATTATTTTTTCTTAGCTTTTTATTTTCTTTTCAAAATCAGGATTTTATTTATTATATAATTAATTCATTATATAGTTATATCTTTTATTTAAAGGTATAGTTTTATTTCAAAATATATTGTATTTTAGGATGTTTTAAAATGATAATTACAAGAAAGTAAATAATATTTAAGCATCGTTTACTTATTTTAAAACGTAAATATTATTATTTTGAAAGATGTTTTGAAAAAATATATAAGATGTTGGTAACATGATTTAATTTCTTTTTAGATTACATATTTTCAGCATTTTCTTATTATCTATTTTACTCTTAACTAATCACTTTCTTTATATATTTTCTTTCTAATGATATTTGATATAATTCTTTACAAATAAATATTATTCCTCTAAATGTATTCTCTAATTAATAATATAGAGATTTTCGAATTCATAGTTATCCGATATAGAGATTTTCGAATTCATAGTTATCCAATAGTACAATTTTTAACAGATTCTATAAAACCAGAATTTGTAGAACCTACAATTATATTATTCTAAAATTGTATTATTCTACAATTATTAATAATATAACGATAGAACTGTTAATATAGCTTGTACTAAAATTTGATAGCTTTTAGAATTATTAATAATATATAAAAGTTTAATAAAATCTATAGTTATATTAAAAATTCTATAAAACCATAACTTGGTTCACGCGTTGCGCATGTGGATGCAGAGTCTGTACAGACTTAAGATTTATGATGAACTCAAGAAGTATTGTGGATCCCGTAAGAACCAAAGATGAGATAAATGAAGTATTTTTATTTAATGTTTAAGAAAGTTACAATCGAAAGTAACTAGTACGAAATCTATTTAACTACTCTCTATTTGATGTTCAATAGAATGAATCTAAAATGTAAATGTGTATGTATCAGTAGATTGCTCATGTTCCAGTCAGGATCCCCTCTCGTTGTCTCCTCCCCTCCCTTTTATAGCCTTTGAGTTCAACATTTAACGGCCAACAACTTATGAGATCCTCTCTCCCTTAATTTTGGAACCAACCTCCTTATCCGAAGACTCGGTCTCCACTGGCGCGAGCTTCTCTCCATCAACTTCATGGGCCGTGAATCCCATTCTTCATATTCTAATTAATGGGTCTCTTTGGAGTGGAATCTGGATACAACAGTTGCCCCCAGCATATGGGTCGTGGTTGAGAGGTCCATGATGCGAGTAACAAATCAGGTTCTAGCATCTCCCATCTTATTACTTGAATGATTTGGTTTATTTGAAATCAATGGCTAAGATTGAAAGATTCCCATAAAAGGGTTGAGGATACTGGGAAAACGAAGAGCCTGCCCTCGATTTCGCGCTAATTGATGTGATATAAAGCAGCTAATTAATTGCTTTCTACCACTATGTCACTCTTTTGCACATGATTTTCAAGGTAATTTCTTTCTGCAATTATTTTAAATCGTTTCAGCTTCCATCTCTTTCATCTTCTTAGGCGAAAATCTATAATTTATCTCCCTTCTCTGTTTTGATCTCTTGATTAGCTCTTCCTCTTGCCCTCTTAGGATTCGCCCAGTCGATCCCTCTTATATTTTACATTGAATTTATTACTCTCTCCTCCGTAATCTACCATGGAACACGGGAAAGACGAAGTTGGCAGTTTGAACGTCCCGAAGGAAGATTGAAAGCGAAAACACGCCAAGAAGGTGATGATTGACAGAGTTGTCGTCGTCGCCGTGAAGACGAAGATGGTGGCTTTAGCTCTCGTTGCCTCTAGACCTGGAGGAACCACTTTTGGCCCTCACCAGGCTTCGCCTCTACCAAGATAGGAGGTGAACTTTATGGTTGAGGCGAAAACTTCAAAGGAACTTGCTAGGATGTGCGATCCTCAAGAAACTCTTGAGCATGCCCCACCCGGATGGTTTTGTATTCATGAAAATTTCATCACTAAGTGACACCTAAAATTCCCACTTCCAACTCTTTTATTAGACTTACTAGATCATTACAAGTTAGCCTTCCCTCAATTGTGCACTTCTGTTGTTCGAGTGTTGCTAGGTCTGATCGTTAGATCTAGGGAAGAGGGCACTGAATTTAAGATCAAAGAGCTTATAAACCTCTATGTTATCAAAGAAAGTATGCTAACTAAAGGTGCGGGCGGGACCTATTACTTGTCAGCTCGACCTGGTCGCAGGATTTTCAAGTTCTTCGTTAACGATGAATTATAGCGCCAACAGTTCTTTTTCGTGAAAGTTGATCCAACTACGGTCCCTGGGGGATGTATGATACGTACCACCTGAGCTCACACTTCTAGTTAGAAGCCCTTTTAGAAGCCGTAGAGGCTCTGTTAATTTTTGTGATCTAAGCATGTCTGCTTTCTTTTGCAGGTTCTATGGAGCCTTCTCAAATTTCTGTGAAGCTTGCAAGAGCTTTGGTCAGAAAGTTGGAACAAGGTCCTACCAGTTGGTATGCTTTTTCAGCTTCTCGAATCAGTAGAACTTGGTTCCTTGAAAGGTTCAATGCCCGGTTCCCTGATCCGATTACAGTAAACTAGTTAGAAGGTACAACTTTGTTCTTCTTAGCAATCGATCTTCTCACTTTATGATATCGTGTCGTTGGTCGTGACGTTTATGTTTTGTTAAATTTCAGTCTCAGAAGAAGAGGCTCCCGTTGACATATCAACATAAGCAAGTACCTCTGAAACCGTCAAAAACATGTCGATTCAGCCTTCTTTCCGCTCTTTGGAAGCCACAGCTAAGTAGAACAAACCTTCAGGAGGTTTTCGCTCGCGTAGTAATGCTAACGTCAAGGTTTCTGCTGGCTCCTTCAAAGATACTATCGGGGAAGGCCTTGATGATGGCTCATCGAGACCTCCACTTATGCCCATCCCTAATTCGTTATATACTTATATCTTTTATTTAAAGGTATAGTTTTATTTCAAATTATATTTTATTTTAGGATATTTTAAAATGATAATTACAGGGAAGTAAATAATATTTAAGCATCATTTACTTCTTTTTTTTTTCAACCACACATTAATCAGAAAATCCTTTCGACATTGGTTGCCCAAATCGGTGGATGAGAATCTACAAAAGTAAAATCAGAAAAAATAATACGGGATCCTCGAGCTAGACAGTCTGCTTGTGTATTCACCGTGCGCGGTATGGTAGATAGTGAGAAATCAGGATAGTGTCCACGGAGTCGCTGGAATTAATTGATGGAGTTGAAGAAAGCCGGCCAATCACTCGGATAGTGCAAGATGTTGAAAAGCTCTAAACAATCCGTCTCAAATGCTTGGAAATCTATTCTTCGATTATGGAGCTCCTCCATTGCCCATAGCATAGCTTCCAGCTCTGAGTGCAAAGGTGAGAGGCTTCGACGACAACATTTCGCTCCGACTAATACTATCGAGTTATCCCTATCTTTGTAAATCCACCCAAGACCGGAAGTGGGGCCCGATAGTTTCCAAGATCCATCTATTCGACATATTAATCCATCAGGTCTTATATCCTCAGTATCGACTTGATCATCGGCCGGGTTTGATGGTACTTGTGCCTCTTCCCAAGCTGTCAAGTCACTCTCTGCATTCTTTAGAATATCCGCGACTACAACTTGAACACCCTAAAACACCATTTTGTTTCTTGCTTTCCAAATTAGCCATAATATACAAGGGAACAAATCATAATTTCGACCTTGGTTCCGCATGGGATTCCGCCAGAATAGGTAATCCATATTAGTATACATTGAAGTTGAAGGAAAAACCTCCGGCTTCGCCGGATTACTATAGGAGTTCTAAATTTGCCTAATCGAATAACATTCAAAGAAAACGTGATTGATGGATTCCTCAGCTTTGCCACACTTTTACATATTAAATCACATTGCACCCCTCAAACATTTAAATTCCTTGCCACCGCTAGACTCCCTGTAATGATTTGCTAGAGGAAATGTTGTATTTTGAGTGGGCATTTTGTTTTCCAAGTAAAATCTTTCAGGGCCTCTAGGCTTGGGCCCCAACCATCATTATTAATCCGAGTTATTTCCACTGAGTTAAGTAATTTTTACCCCGACCGAACCGTATATTGACCCGATTTTATGTAATGTCATATCAAACCGTCATAAGAAATCGTCCGACTTGGTTGGATACCCCTAATTAACTCAACATCCTCTTGATCCATAAATTCCTGTAAAATTGGCAAATGTCATTCCCTCGTCATAGGGTTAATTAAATGTTGAACTTTTAGTCGAGGGTGCCATACGCTCCCCCGGCCTCTTGCAGGTCTTGGCTGTACATCCGCAATCCATGGTTCGTGCCATACTGATGTATTAATTCCACAGCCTATTATTATCCTAATACCTTGTTTAAGCAACGATTGGGCTAAGAAAATGCTCTTCCACCCGAACGAAGGCGAATTTGGTTTTTTTTGCGTTCAAGAGATGAACTTTCCTAAAATATCTGCCACGAAAAACGCGAGCAACCAAAGAATCCGGGAACTGTATTAATCATCACAATTGTTTAGCCAATAAGGCCATGTTAAAATCCTCCAGAGATTTGAAACCTAAGCCTCCATTCTCTTTTGGAATACAAACTTTGTCCCATGCAACCCATTGGAGACCGCGGTTACATCCATCGGAGCTCCACCAAAACTTAGAAATCGCACTAGTTAACTTTGAAGGTAAGTCTTTGGGAAGCTTAAAACATGACATGACATAATTGGATAGCGCTAGAGCAACTGATTTTTTCAGAATTTCCTTGCCCCCTTTTGATAGAAATTTGGATGATCATCCATTTACTCGCTCACCGAGTCGTTCCCTTATAAAGTTAAAGATATGGCTTTTAGGACTGTCCAGACTTTCTGGGATACCTAGGTAATTACCCATTCCTCCTTCCTTTGAGATGCCCAATTGTACCTTCATCGCAGCTTTATTCTGCTCTGGGACTACTTATTTTAAAACGTAGATATTATTGTTTTGAAAGATTGTTTTGAAAAGATATATAAAATTCTCGTAACATGATTTAATTTCTCTTTAGATTACATACTTTTCAGCATTTTCTTGTTATCTATTTCACCCTTAATTAATCACTTTCTTTATCTATTTTCTTTCTAATGACATTTGATATAATTCTTTACAAATTAATATTATTCCTCTAAATGTATTCTCTATTTAATAATATAGAGATTTTCAAACTCATAGTTATCCAATAGTTAAAACTAGATTTTGAGATTGAAAGATTATGTAAGTTTAAATTTATTGATTTTATTTCATGGTTCAAATTAAATAATAAAAATGTCTGGTTATTCACATATTCTAAAAATTATTCTGAATTTTAGTTTGAGAATTAATGTTATAAAAATACAATTTTTAATATAACTGTAGATTCAATAAAACCAAAATTTGTAGAACCTACAAATATATTATTCTAAAATTGTATTATTCTACAATTATTAATAATATAACTATAGAACGGTTAATATAGCTTGTACTAAAATTCGATATCTTTTTAGAATTATTAATAATATATAAAAGTTTAATAGAATCTACGGTTACATTAAAATTCTATAAAACCAAAACTTGATTCAGGCGTTGCGCGTGTGGATGCAGAGTCTGCACAGACTTAAGATTTATGATGAATTTGGATGAGAAAGAAGCCTTGTGGGCGAATCCAGTAAGAAGCAAAGATGAGATAAATGAAGTATTTGTATTTAATGTTTAAGAATGTTACAATCGAAAGTAACTAGTATGAAATCTATTTAACTATTCTCTGTTTGAAGTTCAATCGAATGAATCTAAAATGTAAACGTGTTTCTATCGGTAGATTTCTCATGTTGCTGCCAGGATCCCCTCTCGTTGTTTCCTCCCATCCCTTTTATAGCCTTTGAGTTCCACATTTACCGGCCAACAACTTCTGAGATCCTCTCTCCCTTAATCTTGGAACCAACCTCCTTATCCGAAGACTCGGTTTCCACCGGCGCCAGCTTCTCTCCATTATCTTCTTGGGCCGCGAAGCCCATTTTTCATATTTTAATTAATGGACCTCTTTGGAGTGGAATCTGGGCTCAACAGTTGCCCCCAACATATGGGTCGTGGTTGAGAGGTCCATGATGCGAGTAACAAATCAGAGTACAACATCTCCCATCTTATTCTCGATAGCTCTGAATCTTACTTGAATGATTTGGTTTATTTGAAATCAATGGCTAAGATTGAAAGATTCCCGTAAAAGGGTTGAGGATACTGGGAAAATGAAGAGTCTGCCCTCGTTTCCGCGCTAATTGAAGTGATATAAAGTAGTCAAATAACTGCTCTCTATCACTATCTCATGCTTTTGCACATGATTGTCAAGGTAATTTCTTTCTCCAATTATTTTGAATCATTTCAATTTCCATCTCTTTCATCTTCTTAGGCAAAAACCTATAATTTATCTCACTTCTCTGTTTCGATCTCTCGATTAGCTCTTCCTCTTGCCCTCTTAGGATTCGCCCAGTTGATCCCTCTTATATTTTCCATTGAATAGATTACCCTCTCCTCCGTAATCTGCCATGGAACACGGGAAAGACGAAGTCGGCAGTTTGAACGCCCCGAAGGAAGATTGAAAGCGAAAACGCGCCAAGAAGGTGATGACTGACATAGTTGTCGCCTGTCGCCGTGAAGACGGACATGGTGGCTCTAGCTCTAGCTGCCTATGGACCTGGAGGAACCACTTTTGGCCCTCACCAGACTTCGCCTCTACCAAGACAGAAGGTGAACCCGATGGTTGAGGTGACAACTTTAAAGGAACTTGCTAGGATGTGCGATCCTCGGAAAACTCCTGAGCATGTCCCACCCGGATTGTTTTGTATTCATGAAAATTTCATTACTAAGTCTCTTTTATTAGATTTACTAGATCATTATAAGTTAGCCATCCCTCAATTGTGCACTTCTGTTATTCGAGTGTTGCTAGGTCTGATCGTTAGATCTCGGGAAGAGGGCACTGAATTCGAGATCAAAGAGCTTCTAAACCTCTATGTTATAAAAGAAAGTTTGCCAACTAAAGGTGCGGGCGGGACCAATTACTTGTCAGCTCGACCTGGTCGCAGGATTTTTTAGTTCTCCGTTTATGATGAATTCTAACATCAACAGTTCTTTTTTGTGAAAGTTGATCTTGCGTACCATATGGGCTCGCCCTTCTTGTTAGAAACCCTTTTAGAAGCCCGTAGAGGCTTTGTTAATTTTTATGATCTAAGTATGTCTGCTTTGTTTTGCAGGTTCTACGGAGCCTTCTCAGATTTCTCCGAAGCTTGCAAGAGCTTTGGTCAGCAAGTTGAAACACGGTCCTACCAGTTGGTATGCTTTTTCAGCTTCTCGAAACAGTAGAACTTAGTTCCCTGAAAGGTTCAAAGCCCGATTCCCTAATCCGATTACAGTCAACCACATAGAAGGTACAACTTTGTTCTTCTTAGCAATCGATCTTCTCACTTTATGATGTTTTGTCGTTGGTCCTGACATTTATGTTTTGTTAAATTTCAGTCTCAGAAAAAGAGGCTCCCGTTGACATATCAACAGAAGCAAGTACCCCTGAAACCGTCAAAAACATGTCGATTCAACCTTCTTTCTGCTCTTTGGAAGCCAGAGCTAAGCAGAACAAACCCTCATGAGTTTCTCGCTCACGTTGTAATGCTAGCGACAAGTTTTCTGCTTGCTAGTTCAAAGATACTATCAGGGAAGGCCTTGATGATGGCTCATCGATACCTTCACTGATACCCATCCCTATTTCGACAATATGTGAGTTTTCCAAGGATTACAGAAAGAGGGTGGAAGCTGATGAACTTGAAAGTGTTGAATTTGATGTTCCAGGTAATAAGATTGTTGTTGTCGTGGATGATGCATTACGCGTAGGTGTGACCCTAGCCCTATGAGTTCTAAAGCTAGCCATGATTCTGAGTGTCCCCCATCCAAGAGAGCTCGCTTGGAATCAGGTATTAAGAATCCCATGCATGTTTCTTTTGCATCAAAAAGTAGTCAGGGATCCAAGAATTTTACCCATTCAAAGCCAGGGTCCATTCTGGACGACACCTGGGGGATGGCAACTCTAATGTGCCACATGAAACAAGTTGGTTGTTTCTTTCCTGTTTGGAAAATCCTAAAGGGTACCTTGGCGTGGTGTACCATCTTAGCCAGGTTTGGTTTTGATGTTTTGTTAAATCTACATTTGCCTCAATTTGATTGATTGAATCGACGCCTATTTGAATCGTCCGTGTGAAAAATTATTTTTTTGGCTATGGATTAGTCTGTCCGTATGGACAACAATGACTGCATCCATAAGTGACCATGTGTGAATGGTCGTTCATGAGATGTCCGCAATAAAATGAACAATAAAAACATTAATTAATTTTACATATATATTTGTTGAATATATGTTGTATATTTCATATCAATTTAAATATTCAATTATACATTACTTTTTATATTATTATTCTAAACTAATTTACTAAATTTATTGTGTATTTTTCACCAAAAATGTGCTTTTACGTTTTTTTCTGCAAAATTAGAATTTCGCGTTTAATAGTTTATAAGAAATGCGAAATGCGACTTCACATTTTCCCACTAAATATGAGATTCCAGTTTTCATCAAAAACGCAGTTCCATGTTTTCGAGCAAAAATGTGATTTCGTATTTTTCCGCCAAAAACTCAGTTCTACATTTTCTGCCAAAAACTCGATCCAACGTTTTTAACTAAAATGCAGTTTTGCGTTTTCCTGCAAAAAAAAGCAATCCCACGTTTTTCCGCCAAAATGCGGTCCTACATTTTCCCTCAACAAAAGTAGGTTTCGCATTTTTCCGTCAACAACAACGTAATTCCACGATTTTCCGTCAAAATGAGATTTCATGTTTTTCCACTAAAAATGATGTTGTGTGTTTTTTTGCACAAAAAAATGTCATGCCTTTTCAGGCAAAAATGATTTCACGCCTGCCAAAAATGCAGTTATGTGTTTTCCTGTAGAAAATGTTATTTCATGATTTTCCGTAAAATCGCGATTTAATGTCTTTGCTCTTGAAATTTGATTCCATATTTTTGGTCGAAAAATGACTATATTTTTTGCAGAACGTGATTCGACATCTTGTAACAAAAAAACAATTTTGTATTTCCAGGCAAAACCAGTGGTCGGTAACAAAGTTAACAGTATTAATGTAGAGACTTAATCTTATTGAGTGATGTAATGTACAATATATATAGTGAGTACACAAGGGTTTAGTAGTATATTTGTATACAAATAAATTCTCTAACTCCTACACTCTTACACGCTCCAACAAGATGGAGGCAATTTCTTGACTCCAATCTTGGATGATAAGTCAGTGAACCGCGTGCATGGAAGTGGCTTTATAAGCGCATAAGCTAGTTGATCTTAGGTGGATATGTGTGTGACTCGTAGTGCGCCGGTTCGTACATTATCTCTGATGAAGTGGTAATCGAGAGCTATGTGCTTCATGCGGGAGTGGAAGACAGGATTGGCCAAAAGGTGCATAGCCCTTACGTTGTCACAGTAGACCACCAGCGTAGTAGGAATGTTAATTCCAAGGTCAGATAATATTGAACATATCCAGCGATGTTCAGCAGCCGTGTTAGTGATGGAGCAATATTCAACTTCGGTTGAAGAGCGAGCAACGCCTCGTTGATTCTTGGAGGACCAAGAGATAGGATTCACACCAATATAAACGATGTAGGCGTTGGTTGATACAAAATCATCATGGTCTCCAACCTAGTCGATGTCTGAGTAAGCATGAAGAGTGAGAGGTCTTCGGGCTTGTAAC
Source organism: Anastatica hierochuntica (assembly GCA_900406275.1). Lineage (NCBI taxonomy): Eukaryota > Viridiplantae > Streptophyta > Magnoliopsida > Brassicales > Brassicaceae > Anastatica > Anastatica hierochuntica. The sequence continues at coordinate 59,379 of OVAN01000253.1, read as the reverse complement.
AGTATACCGTGTGTAGGTGTGCCAACCAGATAGCGGAGAACACGTTTAACCACTTGCCAGTGGATGTCCATCAACTTGTGCATGAATTGTGAGAGGCGATTGACCGCAAAGACAATATCAGGTCGGGTGATTGACAAGTATTGGAGGCTTCCGACAGTTTGTCTATATTCACTCGTGTTGGAGAGTGGTTTGCCAGTATAGAAGAGAGAGAGACGGGGTCGATGACATCGGCGAAGAAACAGGTTTGGCAGTGAGCATTTTTGTTTTTGTGAGCAAGTACAGGATGTACTTTTTCTGCATGAGATGAAGTCCCGATGGTGTGTGTGTGATCTCGATGCCCAAGAAGTAATGTGTTTTGCCAAGGTCTTTAATGGAAAATCGATCAGCAAGCCGAGATATATATGTGTGAATGAGTGTCGCATTACTTCCTGTGATGAGCATGTCGTCTACATAGACAAGAACATAAAAAATGTCAGTGCCAGTGTGTTTGACAAACAAACTTGTGTCTGTCGCACTGTTCGTGAAGCCGAGAGCGAGAAGGTGTCGACGAAGCTCTTGGTACCAAGCATGTAGTGCTTGACATAATCCATAAAGTGCCTTTTTGAGTCGACAAACATAGTGTGGGAAATCTTTGTCAATAAAACTTTTTGATTGAGCAACGTAAACTTCGTCATCAAGAGTTCCTTGAAGAAACGCGTTGTTGACGTCAAGTTTTCGTATGTTCCAGCCTTTATTCACAACCACATGGAGAACCGATCGAATAGTGGTGGCCTTGATAACGGGACTACAGGTTTTGTTGAAGTCATGGCCTTGTTGTTGATGAAAACATTTGGCAACAAAGTTAACTTTGTACCTATCAATGTCTCCATTTGGTAAGTACTTGATAGTAAAGATCCACTTACCTCCAACGATATTCTGGTTTGGGTTCGGTGGTACCAAGATGTACATTCCGTTGTGAATAATAGCATTGATCTTATCACACATGGCTTGATGCCATCATTTATTGTTTAGGGCCTCCGCGACGGTTCGAGGGATGGTTGGTTTAATCGGTGTCGGAGAGGCAGTGACGGTGAGGGAGAATTTGGAGTTTGGTTTTGAGATATTATTCTTTGCTCGAGTTCACATGGGATGAATATTTGGTGGTGGCGAAGGTCGGTTTATCAGAGATGGAGGTTGTGATATCGAAGGAGATGAATTGGTTTGTTGTTGTGTTTGAGTAGATGGGCATGTGAGAGTTTTGATATGTGGTTGGGGGTTTGGAATATTTAGTGGGCTTGGATTTAATGGAGTAGTCTGGCCCATTGGGAAAGAAGTGTTTAATGGTGAGGTTTGTGTTTGTGGTGGGGATGTCGCAGAGGTAGGAGAAAAAGTTGCCGGTTAAGATTGCGTACCTGTTGTTTCTGGTGGAGGAGCTGAGCACGATGGCGGATCAGAAGGAGCCGTACGAGGTAGCCGAGCGGGTACAGAGGTAATAGGTGGTGACAAATTTGGTGATGGTTCAAGAGCTTGTGGAGGTGACAGTGGTAGAGATGGTATCTTCGCGGCAAAGGGGAAAGTGGTTTCTTCGAAGTGAACATGTCGGGAAGTATAAATACAGCCAGTATTGGGATCAAGACATAAGTAAGCACTTTGATGTTGAGAATAGCCGATGAACACACATGGTACGGAGCAAGCATCAAGCTTGTTGGTGGTGTATGGCCGCAACCAAGGATAGCATAGATACCCATAGACTCGAAGTTTTTGGTAATTAGGCGGTTGGTTGAAGAGTTTCTGATACGGTGAGGCATTTTCAAGAACTGATGTAAGCATTCGGTTGATAAGGTAGACAACGGTTGTGAATACATAGCTCCAATAAGTCTTCGGAATCAAGGCATGAGTGAGAAGTGTTAGGCCTATTTCAACAACGTGACGGTGTTTCCTTTCACAAATGTCGTTGTGTTGAGGGGTGTGTGGTGGAGTGGTGAGATGAGTGATTTCGGCTTGAGAGAGGTATGGGCGTAGAGCTATAAATTCACCACCGTTGTCAGAATAGAGAGTACCGATTCGTTTTTGGAGCTTATTTTCGACAAGGGCTTTGAAGGTTATGAATATGTCTTTAACTTGGGATTTTTTTGAGTGGGTAAAGCCAAGTATAGCGAGTGTAATGGTCAACAATGACAAGGTAGTATTTGTAGTTATCAACGGAGATGATTGGGGATGTCCACACATCGGTGTAGAGATATTCAAGAGGAAAACAAGAAGTAGTGGTGTTTGTATGAAAGGGTAGTTGATGGCTTTTGTTAATTAGACAATCAGAACAAGAGAATGAGTGTTTTATTGGTTTTGAAACGGGTAAATCAAATTATTGAACAAGAGATTGTAAAATAGAAAATGATGGATGCCCAAGGCGAGCATGCCACGAAAAGAGATCGGTTTTGGGGGTGGTTGAGGCGTGAAGAGCAGAGGCAATGTAGGATGAGATCGGCCACTCGTATAGCTCATTCGTAGTTCTGCCTTGGAGTAACGGGACTCCCGTGCTGAGCTCCTTCACCTGAAAATGAGCAGGGAAGAATTCCACCGAAACTCGATTAGTATTACATAAACGATAAACCGAGATGAGATTTTTTCGAATCTCCGAAACACAAAGAACATCTTTTTAAGTAATAGGACGAGTAGTGGATGTATTTAGTTAAGTAGATCTAGTGTGAGAAATTATTAAACCAAAGTCATCGACAATAATGACATCTTCTCCACCGTTGTACGGTTGGTGAAGGGCAAGATTATTCAGGTCCGATGTCAAATGGTGAGTCGCGTAGCTATCTACGATCCAGTTAGTGGCGGTGTACGGTGGAACAGCAACCAGGTTCGCTCGCGGTTGCCAAGGGGTGTATGGAGCAAGTGGTTGTTGTGGTGGTGCGGAGTATTGCGTGGTCGGAAGCTGGAGTTGGGAGCAACGTTAAGAACTATGACCAAATACGCCACAAATTTGGCACTTACCCTGATAACCGCGAGGAGTGTGTGTATTGTTGCATGGTCCGAACTGTGGAGACGGTAAACATGGCTGATTGTCGCGACCGTTGTTCCTGGGAGTGTTGCAGTAATTAGTCGGAGAAGGATCACGGTGGTTGGCGACATTTGCGGTGATTGGAAGGGAGAGAACAAAGGCGGCAGTGGTTTTGCGGTTAGCTTCTTTGTTGCACAATTTTTCTTGGACCTCAGAAAGTGGTGGTGGTGTGTCTCGACCCTCAATATGGTCTACGACATTTTTGTAGTCTTCTGGGAGACCATTGAGGATGTATTCGAGTTGATCCTCATGGTCGACGGTTTTCCCAAGAAAAGCGAGGTGGTCAAAGCGTGTGGTGAAGCCTTGGAAATATTTGTTAATGGACTTGCTCCCTTTAGTCCATTCTTTGAGTTGATGTTTGATTTTTTTGACATGGCCACGAGAGGGTTTGGCATAGGTGTTAGATAGGATGCGCCAGATCTCGGTAGAGGATGGGTAGTCGAGAGTAAGGTTTGGATGGTGGTGGTGATCGCACCTAGAAGTGCAGTAAAGATAAGTCGATCTTGTCTCTTCCACAAGGTGTAGAGAGGATTGACGGTAGTGGTATTGTCTGCGGTGACAGTTTTGGGTGGGGCTATGACGGTGGTGCCGTTGACATAGTCGAACATATCATAACCGTCGAGAAGTGCTTCGACTTGGCGACTCCACATAAGAAAATTGGAGGAGGTTAGCTTAGGCACATTCATCATATTGACGTTGAGCAATGTGTGGGTGTCAGAAACAGTAATTGTTTCATTGAGATATGTTGGAGAGTTCATGGTGGTAAGGAACAAAGAAGAAGAACATAGGGGTAGATTTGAAAAAGGTGATGGGCGGTTGAATCGTGAGAGCTGAAAAAAAGTTAGGTCTAGGTGTCGTCTAATGCTTTGATACCATACTAATGTAGAGATTTAATCTTATTGAGTGATGTAATGTGCAATATATAATTGTTTAGTGGTATAATTGTTTACAAATAGATCCTCTAACTCCTACACAAGGGTTTAGTAGTATAATTGTTTACAAATAGATCCTCTAACTCCTACGCTCCTACAGACAATAACAGCAGAAAAAGCGTACACTATTGAAGGAAAGGATATAAAAAAGAAAAAAAATTTCCTTGAATTATTTCATGCATGACTTAATTTTTTTGGTATGTGGACATGTCCATTAACCATGCTATCCAGTTCGTGTTTATTGCAGATCAAATTGGACACAACGATGTGAACCATTTTTTCATGTCCATATTATTACGGACTGTACTAAGTCCATGGACGCATATCCAATTGACAACTCTATAAACAATAAATGGTACTCTTGCACTAAGCTACAACCATTGTTTCTTGCTTAAAGCTTTAGATTTTATTACTTGCCTTGTAGCAAGGGCGGCTGTTTCACTCTCGGCGGAACACAACTCGTGCCACACGCTCTCTGGTATATGTTCTTTCTCCCACATTGCTCCCACACAACTCATATTTTGGGAAGGTTTTTTTTTAAACTTCCCCAAAATATGATTGAAGTTTATACGAAGATCAGTAGCTCCGGTTCAATTCAGTCATGACCGGTTTAGTCCTGATTCACTATATTTGAAACGGAAACGGACATGGAGTTGGGACTGGAGCTGGAGAAGATGATATTAACGTCTTAAATATAACAAAAAATAATAGTAATAGCTAACCTCTCCAAGTTCTAATTTCGAGCCTTCATAACGTTAGCACTTTTTATTATTGTAGTTATAAAAAGAACAGTTTTTAAAATAGTGAATGCCTCCGTAGCATAGTGGTATTGCGTTCGCTTCGTAAGCGAAAGGCCGCGAGTTCGATCCTCGCCGGGGGCTTGCGCAAAATATAATTTCATTTTCCTCTCCATAAAACTTGTGGCCTTAGTGCAGAAGAAACAATCCTTTCACACTTTGTTTTACCAAATGATTTTGCTATTCTTGTAATATTTTTCATCACCGCCTAATTTATTCCTCTTGCAACAATTATGGAAACTTTACTATTGATTCTTAAATGCTAAACATGTCTTCTCTTTTGTATTTTTTTTAGACGAACCTACATGATATTCCTTATTTTCTACTATTTTTCTTGTTATGGATTCTGTAGACCAAAATTTGTGAACAGGGATCTAGATCTATGGCCACCAAATAAATATCGGTGCTAGCAAAATTGTCTGCGAAATCTGATCTAGGGTCTCGGTCTCCACTAATCAAATGAAACTGCTGAAATGCATACATGGTTGTGATAAAAATATAATTAATCTTCACGGTGTGAAGTAAACTTTTATGTTTTTAAACTTTGTTCAAGCGGGTGAATAATTGTTTTGTAGATTAAAATCAAAGATCCAATTCAACTATGCTTATAAGATGCTGTGGTTCTCATTTTACCATTGTACACATTAAATATCTTCAAAAAATATCCTGCTTTTATAGATTTGGATTTCTGTTTATAAAATCTACTTTTATCTTTTTTTAAATGTTGTTTTTTCGCAAAACATTTCAAAACCCGCCGATCAATTCAACAAGGAGCATGATTTCCATTCTCCCAATTATTCACAAGCAAAATAACTTTATTAGAAAAGGAATACTACAAAACAATATTGCACCAATTGAAAGACAAATAAGAAACAAAAGCCAAAAAGCTTACAAGAAAGAGACAAATTTATAGAACAGTACACACAATGAAACGACGTACGGCTCTCATGATTTATTCAATCAACATACACATTATTACGTGCCAACAAATACTTCAAACGACATCGTATCGAACCCAACCGCAGCAACAAAGACTTTTTAAACTTAAGGGCACTTTCGGCGACCACCGTGGGTGGTGAGACTAGCGTAACACTCACACTTGTCGTAGTTACCGTACGTGCCAGGCGGCACACAGTTGCACCTCGCACAACAAGTCCCACACGCTCTGTGGCACAGTCTCGGCCTACTTGAAAGTCTACACCGTGCTTCACACGCACTCTTGCAATCTATCAAGAAAGAAAGAAAGAAAGAAAACACAAATTATGGACATTTTTACTAATGAAACGTTAGTTATTAATACAAATATTAGCTACATGCATTAGTATATGTACATATAATTAAGGTAATGTAATTACCTATCTTACGGCCGTAACCACCTTTTTTCTTTGAGTTTTCCTGCAGGAATAAATGGGAAAAAAAAAGATAAAAGGTAATAAGAAATAAGTTTAAAATGGATAAATGTTAAAAGGGATATTTGTTAAAAACAAACGTACCATATCGGCGTGGACGAGTTGGAGAAGAAGAAGAGATATGAGAAGAGAAGCAATAAGGGCTTTTGATATAGGCATATCACTAGAAGAGAGAAGAGCTAGCTTAGCTTCAATCCACACTAATAAGAAAGGAAATAATTAATGTGTTTTTCTTTAGTTGTGTTTGTGTGTCTACATGAGAACTTGGAGGCTTCTATTTATAGACCTCTTTTCCATGGACAACAGACCCCAGTTCTGGTCTAGACTATTCTTTTTTATTTTAATTATTTCTTTATTATAGTTTTCAGGGAACAAAATTGCTTTCTTAGTTTCAGAATTTAATATGATGATAATATGACAGCAAGTATTTCCTAACAGTTGCAGATAATGATCAGAGAAAGAAAATGAAAAGAAACTAAACACAATTCTTTATTAAAAAAAACTAAACACAATTTTTTGTTATAATTAAGAGAACATTTAATTTGTATTCTATTAAAGAAAATTCTCAAAATACCACAAAATAAAATTTTATTATAATGTATGAAGGTGGACAAGAAATTATGCTTTTTTTAAGTTCGGTTTTTATGATCCTCAATTTTTTTATACCTTTTATATTGTAGACTTATATAGCTCCCAATTAACTAATTTCTCATTACATGAATTACTCAACACTACTTAATGTTTTCTTATGAATAGATAATAGTCATGCTATGGAATACAAAATGGAATAGTATGATTATTATGTTTAATTTTTTTCGTTCAATTACAATTTTTACTTGTTTTTATACTTATATATTTGACAACTTATATTATTAGTTGAAGTTTACCAATTAATTTAATATTAACAATGAAATTAACAGCTTTTACATGTATAATTAGGTTTCAATGTTCTTGAAGTTGGATATGTCTTTACACAAATACGTAGTCTGACTATTCTCATAGTATTGCGATATCTTAAAGGTTATAGTGATTTTGACTATTTACAAAATATATTTATGTTTCAAAATATCCAAAGTACGTCTAACAGAAAAAAAAATCTACATTTTTTCGTGTACTTACACTTTTATGTCGATATATATATAGATATATTGAACAATTTGAAGTTTGGATGGATTAAACAAAAAAATAAAATAAAAAAATAAAAAAATAAATATAACAAACTTGTCTCAAGGGTAATATGGTCATAGTATATTCTAATATATTGAATATTTTATTGCCAAAAATATAAAGTGCTATATTTGCTAATATCATTTTTTTTATGTATATCTTGCAAATTCACCCTATATTATATATGTGATTTTTTTTGAGATTAGGAGGTTCAAAGTCCGTAGGTTCTTAATCCTTGTAGGATTCGAATCGAGGATCTATTTTTTTATTGGAAGAGTTTTTACGATAAACCAACATTTCGTTTTGTATGTATGGGAATCTTGTTGTAGAGAAAATCAAAAAACAATGTATATATTACTCTACAACAGTATATAGACTCTTGGATGTACTTGTACCTAAACTCTATGATTGTTTTACTTCAGTTAGATAAGTTTTGGTTTTAATGATATATGTACTAGAGAGAATAAAAATTTATTTGAACGATTTGAGTATTGATCACTTCCGAAGTGACAAAATATGTATGTATCCACGGACTAGTCATCATAAGTTTCTGATCGAATTTGTTTTTGGTAAACTATTTGAAACAGATTAGCAAAATTAACATCCCAGATAGCAAAAATGTTCGTTTTGAGTGGGTGATGCTAATGCTCAATAGTTATTAAGTTCTGTTTCGTGTTGATCTTCTTTTTTGTTTTGGAATCCAATAATTTTAAGGAAACTAACAAGAAAATGGAGACAGTAACTAATAAAATAACGAAAGGAACATAATAATGAAGTGGCTGAGACAAAAAGGATGAGGAGATATAGACGTGAGTGGTCTTTTTTGAGAATACTTCATCACAGCTTGCACTTCTTCTTATGAGACTGCGACCTACTCTTCGTCTTTTTTTACATATTTCCTTTTTTTGTTTATTTTAAAAATCGATTTCTAGATCAGTCTATGTTTTGTTTTAATTATATTTCTATTTTCTTTATGGCCCATGTACAGTTTACCTTCCGTTGTTTTCCCTTACCTATTTTTATAAATATTTTGCTAAGAATTTTGTGACCAAAAAAAAAAAATTTCTTAGAATTTAAATTAACTTTTTACTTTTTTGGCTTTAATCTTGTTTATTATGATCGCATATATTGCAGGGTTATTGACTGATTATCATTTTGTTCAACCAATGTTAAAAAAGATTACAATAGTAATCAAAGATATTGATAAGTAAATATTTAAAAGAATATTTTTTTTAACTCTTGTTATCATATTGATTTTTATACTTTAATAAGCATTTCATATGGTTGCATCTGACTAATTAAAATCATATCAAAATAATTTTTCTAGATTAAAACACTTTTATTTTATCTGACATCACCCACAAACTAACTTCTAAAGTTTATAAAAATCTGAACTTCTCAACCGTTAAAAATATTTGTGGATGGTCAAAACATTTGTATTGAAGTGGAGTGATTTTTGCAGACAAAAAACATATTAGAGCGCGCGGGGACATATATATATATATATATATATATATAAATAGAAATTATAAATTATTTGGAGCAATATGTTGATATGTAAAGTGTCATAATTTTTTTTCTTTTTGTTAAATAAAATGTTAAAATTAGAAATTGAAGGAAATGACAGAAACTGAAAAGCAGGAGAAAGAGAAAGGGGGTCATGGACTATCTGTCTTCTGTGTTTGGCTTTTTCACCAACCTTATCGACTCCTGACTCCAACACCATTTCGCGCCCACATAACACACATGTCCTTTTATTTGATTTAATTGGCAAATAGATAAATAATGGGTTAATTTGGAAACAAATATTTATTTTAACAGCATGAGAATGTCACTTCAAGTATCATGGTTGACACATAATAATACCACACGTTCGTTAAATTCTATGTTAAGCCAAATCAAAATGTTTGCACCCAACTTAGACTGTTGTAAGAACATAATTCACATTTTAGTTTGATCAAATAATAATGATATTAACAAAAAAGTATGGTTTTTCCTCGTGAATATATTAATTAAAAAAGTGGACGTTTGTTTTATGATTAACACTACTAGTATTAAAAACAAAAGAAATTAAGGAAAAGAGATAGAGAAGTGAGTTCTTAAGACAGCTGTAACATGTTGTTATTCACTTAACAGCTGTTATATAGCTAATGGCCAACCTGTCATCTCTTTTACTTTCTTTTGTTTCCATCCTAATCCATTTAGTGTAGATACTAGCTAGGGCTTTGATAATTATCACACGAATTAAAGAGTTTATATACGTATGTTGTTTTATAATGTGATCTTGCTCGACATATACACACTACTACTATAAAAATATAAGATAAATTTCTGCGGAATTTTTGTTCAAAAATTTTCGCCAGAAATTTTCTATGAAAATCTAACAAAGAAAAGATGAAAATTAGTTGTCGAATTTTCATCAAAACTTTTCGATGGAATTCATATCATCAAAAGTGTGACGGAATTGAAATACACCAAAAAATTTGACGGATTTTATTCGAATAAAATAAATAATAATAATAATAATATATTTCAAAAATTGAATCGAGTGGAAGTACATTGAACACTACATTAATGGTAATTCTATATAAGACCTTCTATTTGTTGTAAAAAAAAGGACCTTCTATAATTTATATCTCTATTTTTTACTCCAAAATAGAATAATTTCAAAATGGAACTGAGTTTTATTCCAGTGTATTACTCTATTTTGTACTCTAAAAATAGAATATTCTAAATAGATTATATTTTTATTTTGCTATCAATACATTTTAATTATAAAATTTACAAATTGGTCCGAAAATTTGTATTTAAAATTTCTTTTCATAAATTATGAAATTATTTAAATTAAACATTTATTAAATGGAAAAGTTACATTAGATCACAAAAATAAAAACATATTAATTTTTTTATTTAACTTTCCTTAGCGTATTTTTCCCACAATGACCAATCAATGCATTTAGAAGAGAAATATGAGTTTCTTTATCTTTGATTTCTCTAAATCGACCAAGAAACTCTTGAAACCAGATATTGTTATTATTCACTATTTGGACATTCGGGAGTGGAGCTTCCAACTTCAATTGGTGGCTTCGAGATCACATTCATTCTCAATTATCATGTTACGTAAAATAATACGCAATCATTGTGGCATGTAACACATTCTTCTTCCATAAAAAAGAATCGGTCCTTTCACAATAGCAAAACGTGATTGGAGAACTCCAAATGCACGTTATACATCTTACATACACACATCTTGTTGTGTATTTAAATAAAAAATTAGTATTTAATTATTTTTTAAAAATTCATAAATAAATAACAACCATGAACCTTCTATAAATAAAATAATGCAATTTTAATCATATTACAAATAAATGACGTACAAGATCATAATAATAAGGAAACCATAATAATACAATCTGTGTCAAATAAATGACATACAACGGTTGTAATAATAAAAAAATAGTTGTCGTAAAAAATTATAACATTTGAAGAGTTTTTTATAAATAAAAAAGTTTAGCCCCAAAAATGAAGTTACTTCATATATGAAGTAATCTTACTCATTACTCCATTTTGTAGTGAAAAATGGAATGGAGTTGGAGAATATTTAACTTCAAAATGGAGTTTGAAGAGAAAATAAAGTAAGATTGGAAATGCTTTAAGAGCGAGATCACCATATTTAACTTCTTATTAAAAGAAATACATATTTAACTTTCTTTATATATATATAGCTTTAAACTACATTAAGTGACTAATTTTGAGAAATTTTCTATATTAAATATTTTTTCCAATTTTTTTATGATTAGTCCATGATCAATTCTAAATTTTGGAATCAACCCTGGCTTTTTTATAAGATAAAGTTTTTATTTCAATGATATCATTACATCTTAAATCAAATTGAATATGATAATATGTATACGTGAATAAAACAATAATTTAATATCGTGGATGATCTCGCAAAAGGGGGGGTGCAGCTCGAATTGTTCCCTTCGATTTAGGCAATGTTCAAGAAAGCGCTAGGCGCTAAGCGGGCGGTGACCTAACGCCTAGCGCCTAGAGGGATTAATCGGGGCCTAGACGATTCTTAGGCGGTTTAGACGTTTACAATATATATATATATATATTTTTTTTTTTAATATATAGCATATCACATGATATAAAACATATTTCATAATATATCTTAGAACACAAAATCTATTGAAAAACTAAAAAATATTACATTATTAATGAAAGTTCGCCAAAAGATGAGTTTCATATATATGAATATTTTTAATCATATATTTTATAAAACTAAAACTTATAATTAGGTTATATGTAAAAAATAAATGTTAATTAACTTATATCTTTGTCTGGCCGCCTAGACCTGCCTAGGTCCGCCTAGACCCGCCTAAATCCGCTTAAACCCGCTTAATAATATTAACGCCTAATTACAACGCCTAGGAGGTAATCGCCACGGTCTAAGGGCGCCTAGTACCAAGGTAGCGCTTAGGCGGCCGCCTAGACCGCTTTTTAGAACGCTGGATTTAGGTTTTACCTAAAACTAGCAACAACTTAAAATAGATACGCATTACCCTAAGTTTATAACTCTAGTAACCTTTTAGACAACATTGTTACTATTAAAATAAATTAACAAAAAAAACATCGGTACTAAATTTTAAATATTTATATATATTTCTTGCAAAGATGGGTTCTTTAAGGAATCTAGCCAATGCTTATTCTTTGCGACAATTTAATCCGATGAGGTTACCTTTCCCTATTGTGTGCTTAAAACTCTCTTAATTTATCAGAGTCTTTGACTTGTGAAGATAAGAGATTTTGACTGGGTCTTAAACGTTTGCCTGTCTGTCTTTTCATCTCTTTTCATTTTCTAATCTTTATTTTTTCTGCCCTGCTCTTCACCAAAAGCGTACTATTCATAGGGTTATTACCAAATATCAGGTCGAAATTCGTATCTTTGTTGTTTATTTCTTAGTTATGATGTCGGAAATTGATAAGGCGATGTTGGAGCTTTCTCTGGCCGAAGAAGAAACTCCATTTGTGATGGCACTGAATATTGGTCATCGGAAAGGAATGCTCTCAGCATGAAGGGTAAAGTTCTGAATCCTGTAGTAGCCAAGATGTCTGACTTCATCTTGGATATGCCTCGCAAGTGGCAAAAGCATGAGAGGGTGAGAGGAGTTTCTCTTTCGCGGGATCCTTTCCAGTTCATATTAAAATACGAACATGATTTGGTTGAAATCTTGGAGAAAGGTATCAACACCTTTAACGAATGGGCTCTGGTCTTGGACCGATGGGGGGAAGACCCGCCAGAAGACTATCTTAGATTTACTCTGGTCTGGGTCAGAATAAGAAATCTCCATGTGAATCATTATACTGACAAAGTGATTATGGCCTTAGGAGAGATAGTGGGGAAACTGAAAGAAGTGGCTTTCAACCCGGAAAAAGCTCAAAACAAAGGTTATGCGAGGGTCAAAGTTCTTCTAGATTTCATGAAGCCTTTGAGAAGATCCCGAGTGGTTCAACTTCCAAAAGGAGGATCCATAAAGATCCATTTTGACTATGAAAGGATTAAGAAATTGTGTTACTCTTGCCAGATGCTGACACACGATAAAAAGAATTGTCTACTGGAAGATATTCTAAAGGTAAAGAGTGGTTCCTCATCTGACTGTAATAGCTCAAATGAAGCTCCAAATATTGAGCCATTTCTGAAGCAATCTGATCCGCTATATGGAGTTCTGAAAGAGTCACAGGTGGGAGTTAATCCTCTTGATGGAAGACCGAGGATAGCGAAGGAAGTGCGGATAGAGATGAGAATATATCTTATTTCTTCTAATGAAGTTGATAGGCACATTAAAAAGGATAGAATCAGATGTTCCATTGCGGAGGTTGAGAAGGACCCTTTAGCTCAAAAATCTATTTTAAGATTGGAACCCCTTCCTGTCATTACCAAAGATTGCAATAAAAGAAAAGGGCTTGTCTTTAACTATGGAAAAGATGAAAAGATACAAACAATCAATTCTCAGACACATGGTGTTCCTAAACTGATGTAATCTACAATTAATGATTGGAAGAATAATGTTGTTTAGCCTGAGATGGAGCTACAAAGAATAAAGTGTGATTCAGTTAGAGGTGATGATTATTCCCATTTCTTAACTATGGATCCTACGGTTTTTAAGGCTAGCAACCTCAATGCTAGAAACTCCGGGACCTTAATAAAAAAATGATATCATCGAAGAAGGCCATCAAAGAACATCGGACTGGTTAAGTCACAAGGTAATGTTGATGAAGGGAGGATGGTCAATAATGGAAAAGTTGAATCTATGGTTGAGGACCTCAAAAGGAAAACCTATCAAGAGGAGTATGGCTCAAGGAAGAAAGCAAAGGCTAAACTTAAAGAGGTTGTCCCATGTGAGGGACGATCAAAGCATCGATAAGCATCTTGAGCTGGAATTGGCAGGCTTGAACCATGCACAAAACCTGGTAATTCCACGACTTAGGGAGCTGAGGAATTCTCACTTCCTTGATATTATATTTATAATGGAAAGTAAACGGCATAGAGATATTTTGGTGGACTTGCAAGAGTGGTTGGGATACGAGCAAGTTTTTGTGGTAAACCCAATCGGCTTAGCAGGCGGTTTAGCTCTATTGTGGAGAAAGTGTGTAGTTGTAGAGGTTTTGTACTATGATCATCATGTAATAAATATTAATACTTCCATAAGGAATCAATCTTTTTTTATCCTGCGTTTATGGAGAGCTGAATAATAGTAAAAGAAAATCTGTGTGGGAAAGAATCATTCGAATCGGCATTAATAGGAAAGATTTGTTGGTGCATGCTTTGAGATTTTAACGAGATCACACACAATGGGGAGAGGTTAGGTGGAACAAAGAGAAGTGATTCATCTTTCAAACCTTTCAATGATATGCTTTCAATATGTGATATGTTGGAGCTTCCAAGCATAGGAAATAATTTGTCTTGGTGTGGAAGAAGGAATAAACTTTGGATCCAAAGCTGCCTTGATAGATTTTTTGGGAACAAAGCATGGTTTCAGTTATTTCCTTCTTCAAACCAGACTTTCATGGAGTTCAGAGAGTCTGATCACAAAACTAGTTCTTCTAAAACTCAATCCGAATGAACCCTCTCAGACAGGTCTTTTCATCTTTGACAGAAAGCTGGTTGGTAAACCTCTTGTGAAAGAAACGATTGAAAACTCGTGGGGAACTAAGACAGGTGATGCTAGTTTAACAGTAATTGATAGGATGAAAGCTTGGAGAAAAGGCCTCAGCTTATGGAAAAAGAAGAATTGATTGAATTCTAAAGAGGTGATTAATCAGATTGAAGTGACCTTAGAACAAGAACAATCTTCCTCAAACCCGAATACTTATCAAATTCTCTGTATAAAGAAGGAGTTAAGCGTTATTTATAGAGAGGAAGAAGCTTTTTGGAAGCAAAAGAGCAGATATAAATGGTTAAGAGAGGGAGATGGTAATCCTAAATTCTTTCATTCGTCTGTGAAGGCTAATAGATCGAGAAGATAGATTGAAAAGCTTTTGGAAATTAATGGAAATACCCAAACCACAGAAATCACAAAAGGAGAAGTAGCTACAACTTATTTCTCTGATCTTTTTTCTACTTTAGGTTCATATACAGAGTGTCTAAAGTTCTTCGAGGACTTCCCTAGAGAGTTACTGTAAGGATGAACAAAAGACTATTAGCCAGAGTCACTCCCCAGAAAGTAAAGGATGATGTTTTCTCCATCAAAGTCTCGTCAGCACCTGGTCCAGACGGCATGACAGGTTTATTCTTCTAGCAATATTTGTATATTATAGGGCAGGAAGTGACAAAAGAGGCTCAATTATTCTTCTCCGAGGGAGTCTTGAACAAAGATTAGAAATTTACCTTAATTAGTCTCCTTCCAAAGACCATGAACCCGACTTCCATGACTGAACTTCTTCCCATTAGCCTTTGTTCTGTGTTGTATAAAACCATCTCTAAAATTCTTGCTAAAAGGTTGCAACAATTTCTACCTCAAATTGTGTTAGAATTTCAATATGCCTTTGTTGCAGAACATTTAATATTGGATAACATCTTGGTGGCAAATGAAGTGGTGCATGCTTTGCAGAGTCACGAATCGATATCCAGAGAATTTATAGCCATTAAGACGGATATGTCTAAGACCTATGATCGCGTGGAATTGTCATACATCCGAGCTTTGTTACAAGCTCTTGGCTTTTACCAAACTTGGGTATCCTGGATAATGACTTGTATATCATCGGTGTCCTTTACGGTTCTGATGAATGTTAAACCGTATGGATTAATTACCCTAGAACGAGGTCTCCGACAGGGCGATCCTCTGTCTCCATTTCTTTTTGCATTGTGCACAGAAGGGCTTTCACACTTAATCAACATATCAGAAAGGCATGGAAGGTTAGAGGGGGTTCAATTCTCTGGAGGGACCAAAAATATATCATCTGCTATTCGCAGAGTCTCTTCATGATCAAGGCTTCAGCGAGTCAATGTCAGAATCTCAAGAGTATTCTCTGCGTATGGTAAAATATCTAAGCAGGTCATAAACTTCAACAAATCCTCAATCTCCTTTGGCAGTAAGATATATGAAAACCAAGAGCTTTTAATCAAACAGTTAATGGGCATAGAAGCCAAAGGAGGTGCATCTACGTACTTAGGGCTGCCCGAGTGCTTTAGTGGATTAAAGATTCAACTATTGGATTATATAAAGGATCAACTCAAATCAAAGTTTACTTGTGGGTTCGCAAAATCCTTATCTTTGGGAGGCAAGGAGATTCTTCTTAAAGCAGTAGCCATGGCGATGCCCGTATTTGCGATATCGTGTTTCAAGCTACCGAAAACTACTTGCGAAAATTCACCTAAGCTATGTCAAGCTTTCGGCGGAATTTTGTAGAATAAAAGAGGAAGATCCATTGGATAAGTTGGGAGAACTTTGCCTTTCTAAAGAACAGGGAGGCTTAGGATTCAAAGATATCCACTTATTCAATCAAGCTTTATTGGCTAACAAGCCTGACGATTGCTCCAAAATCCCAAATGTTTGTTCTCAAAGGTTTTTAAAAGCAAGTACTTTGATCAATGCAACTTTTTGATGTCTCTTTATGCCAAAGACCCTCTTACGCATGGAGGAGTATCTTGTTTGGCTCGGAGTTATTAAGAAAGGGACTTAAACTGATGGTAGGGAATGGTCAGCAATTATTTGTATGGACTAATTCATGGTTAGATGATGAGGCTCACTTACCTTCTCAGATCAGACCGCCATGGAGGAAAAACGTGAGGTTTGATTTCAATCTCATGGTCAAAGATATCATCAATTCAAATGGAATGGACTGGTCTATTGAGAAGCTAGAAGATTGTTTTTACCTGAAGATATAATGAGGATCAAGAAAAAAAGACCTCTTGCTAACAAAGAAGATTTCTGGTGCTGGAAGCATAACAAAAGTGGAAATTACAATGTAAAATCAGGATATTGACTTGCTTGCAAGATGTTTAAACCAAAGAACGTTGATCAAGTGATGTTATCGTATTTTCCATATTATAGCTTAGGATTTACTAGAGTTTTCTTTTCATTTTAGAACTTTTTAGATCGTTTTAAGTCGTTTTTCGAGTCTTAATTAGAAAGTATCATATAGGGGTCTTAGGAGTTGCATTTGTACATTCTTCTCCTCTTTTCTACCCCATTTCAGGTTACCTTGATGATGAAGGATGAATATGGGGACTCGAAAGCAAGAACGGACGCGTTTAGCACCAACCAAGAGGAACTGGCGGTGTAGGCCAGTCTGGCTGGCGGTCCACAACCTTCAGGAAAACCGCCAGCCAGCTCCAACTCACTTTTGGCGGTCCACCAAGGTCTGGCTGGCGGTCCGCAACACCCAGCCAAACCGCCAGCCCCCTCCAAGTCACTCCTAGCAATTGAAGCTACCTTGGCTGGCGGTCCACAACACCCTCCCGGACCGCCAGCCGCACCTGCAAACAAAGAAAACCCATGGTTCGACCCGGTTTGTCCTGGTTCGACCCGACCTGTTTCTTCTTTAGTATAAATACTACTTATTTTTACTTCAAGTACCCTAAGTTTTATTTTCTCTTTAGTTTTGTTGATCAAAACATTGATCTTTGTTGAATCTTCGATCTTTAATTGAAAGTCTTTATCTTTTCTATCTTATTTCTCTTTCTCATCATGATTATAACTTTAGATCATGTTTTAGAGTTATGATTAATGAGTAGTTTCATTTGTGGATTATGGGTTAGGTGGATTAGAGTAGATCTAGTATTGATTTAGATTGAAAAGGGTTGAATCCTATTAGATTCACATGATTAAGGAGTTTTTAATGCTAGATTTGATTTGATCATTCAATTTCTAGAACTTAAGGCTTTCACACTCGGAAGGTGTTTGATGAAATGCCTAAGAGAACTTTAGGATTGCTAAACATACTTGACCTATGGGAATAGATTATCAAGGTGTTTAGTGAGTGTTTTGGCTTGTTTTTAATGATTGATAGACTTTAGATCACTGTTAGGAGATTGAATTGATTTAGAGTTTATAAAATGGATTAGGATCACGGGAGTGAACTAATTGAGCCCTTGCCTTGCCCTTGAATGGCGTTTACATTGTTGACCCTTGCATCTTTGTCATATTTAGTCTACCTAATCGTTCGCCTTTCCCATGAACCACATTTCTCCATTTCTTCATCTTATCTCATCTAGTTCTCGTTCATTGTTTGCTTTACTTTCATAATTTGTTTTGCTTCTTTTGTTTATTGAATTGCTCAACCATTATCTAGTTTAGGCTTAGATTAATGAACTCATCTTTAGAGCTAAGTGAGTAAACATTGCTCCTTGTGGATCGATCATTCACTATATTACGAGGGTTGTCTTACTCTTGGGAAAAGTGTTGGTTTAATCTCGATAGAGAATAAATCTCTCATCAAGATTTGGCGTCGTTGCCGGAGAGCAACATTATTTGCCATTTATCTATAGATAGTTTATTTAGACTAAGTCACTTAAGTTACCAATCACTAAATCTTTAATTGTTTTTACTTTGTTTTGAAGGAAAATGGAAGATCTTCCTCACATTGGGAACCAAGGGGAAAATGTTGGTAAAAACAACCAAGCTTAAGGAGTTGAGGTTCCAAACCAAGAGCATTTTAGAGCTCAAAGGATAGGTGCTTACGATGAACCCAACGCAAGAAGAGTTAGGACCGGTATTCGATCTCCCGCGGTATTACCCAATAATTTTGAGATAAAGCATGGCCTCATCCACATGGTCCCAAATTACAAGTTCAATGGGCTATTGGAAGACAATCTTCTAGACCATCTCGATGAGTTTAAGAGGCTTTGTAGGACTATAAATATGAATGGGGTTAATGAAGAAACCATATACTTTTCCCCTTCTCACTAGGTGATGTATCCGCTCAATGGGAAAGGAATGTCTCCTCGGAGCTCGTCTCTGCACGGACTCAAGTGGAGAAGGAATTTATGACTAAGTTCTTCCCAAAGCAAAGAACGGCCAAAATCCACAACGACATCACTAGCTTCAAACAAGGGTATAATGAATCGTTTCATGAAGTTTGGGAACGATTGAAATCTTATGTTAGGACTTGCCCTCATCACGGAGTCACTAAGGATGCTTTATTAGGGATTTTCCATCGCGGTTGCTTGGAAAAGTACCAGAATTCCCTTGACATGGCAAGCAAGGGAAGCTTTGTCAATTTGGATATTAAAGAGGGAGAATAACTCATCGAGGACATGGCTCTAAGCGACCAAAGCTATGGAAAAGATAGAGATAGAGATTCCTGGTATGATTATAGATTGAAGGAATTTAATGCAAAAAATGATAAGCTCACAAGGTTATACCAAAGACCCGTTAGTGTTGTGGATCAAGTAGGAAGTGGTATGGGATTTGGAAGTGAATATGACCAAGGGGATCAAGAGGAAATGTGTTATATACAAGTAGGATACTATCCAAGATCCTACAACCCATCTTTTAAGTATTAGAACAATAACCCCTCCTACCGGAATCAAGAAGTAACCAACCCTTCGGACCAACACTACCCGGCTCAAAAGGAAATGCAACAAGGTCAACCTCAAGGGAACTTCCCTCCAAAGGGATATTTCACATCATTTCCAAACCCGACAAGCTTACCCACACCACCCTCTAAGGAAGATGATAACACCTCGCTATTGAAACAAATTCTAGAGGGTCAAACAAAGCCGCAGTGGATTTGACCAAGAAAATGGGAGATGTAAATCAAAAGATTGATGGTTTGTGGAATTATTTGAATGCAAAGGTTGAGAATTTAGCGGTTCAGGTAAAAAATCTTGACAACCAAGTGGCTCATGTAGCTTCATCTTCAAAAACTCATGTAAAGGAAATCTTCACGAAAAATACCGATAAGGATCCAAGAGAATATTGCAATGTCGTCACATTGAGAAGCGGAAGAGAGTTACCACCAAGAGAAGCCACTTTAGAACGTGTTGTAAGAAGTGAAAAGGTTCAAGAACCAAAGGTACAAGAAGAAGTCGATGGACCAAAAGAGAAAAATCTAATAGTTATTGAGGAAGAGGTTATGAAAAAGAAGAAAAGTGTGGAGACACCAAAGAAGAAGGATACTTTCGCTCCACTTCCTTTAGAACCTAAACTCCCGTTTCCGGGAAGGTTCAAGAAACAATTTCTAGAGAAAGAACGAGAGAAGTTCAAACAAATTATCAGAGGAGCTCAAGTCACTCTATCGGTGTTAGACTTAATTATGCATTGCCCGCTTGTTGCGAAATTCATTAAAGACGTCATGGCCAAGAGAGTTGCTTATGAAGAATCAAAAGTGGTGGTGACTCACGAGTGTAGTGCTATCATCCAAAACTACTCTCCCAAAAAGATGGATGATACCGGTAGTTTCACTTTACCTTGCTCTTTGGGACCAGTTTGATTTGGTAGATGTTTGGTTGATTTAGGAGCTAGCGTGAGCTTGATGCCATTGTCGGTCTCTCAAAGGTTTGGTCTTACTAACTTCAAGAATACCAAGATTGCATTGATCTTGGCGGATAGATCCTTTAGGTACCCCAATTGGAATGCTCGAAGATGTGAAGTTGGTTGTTGGTAATTGTGAAGTTCCAACCGATTTTATTGTGCTTGAAATGGAAGAGGAACCAACCGATCCAATTATCTTAGGAAGACATTTTCTCTCCACTGTTGGAGTAATCATTAATGTCAAGAAAGGCTTGATTGATCTTCATTTGGGTGATATGGCACTTAGTTTCAATATAACGAAAGCTTTGAAGAAACCAACCATTGATGGTCAAGTGTTTTACTATGAAATTCTAGAGCAAATGGCGGATGAATACTTGGAAAAGTTAAATGCTCAAGATGCTTTGCAATTGGCTCTCCCAATGCCAAAAGAAGAAAGGGTAATCGACAACGAGGATGCGAATGGGTATGAGAAGATCTTAGACTCCCAAAAGCCTTTGATGAAGAGTATTTGCACGTTGGAATTGATTGAAGATGAAGAGCTTGAACAAGCCAAAGAGATCATCAAAGCAAGGCCAAATGGGGAAGACGATTAGACCGAGCTCAAGGCACCAAAAGTAGAGCTAAAATCTCTACCATCGGGCTAAGGTACGCATTCAACTCTACTTACTGGGTCATAATTAGCGATAAATTGCATGATGATGAGGTTTCATTACTCTTAGAAGAATTAAAGAAATTTAGGAAAGCCATAGGTTACTCGCTCGATGATACAAAAGGCATATCTCCTTCTCTTTGTATGCATAGAATCTATCTAGAAGATGAATCAAAGTCATCAATTGAGCATCAAAGAAGGTTAAATCCTAATTTGAAAGAGGTTGTGAAAAAGGAGATCTTGAAATTACTATACTCGGGGATTATCTACCCTATCTCGGATAGTACTTGGATATCCCCGGTCCATGTAGTTCCCAAGAAAGGAGGAGTAACCGTAATTAAGAATGATAACAATGAATCGATCCCAACTAGGAAAATTACGGGTCATAGGATGTTCATTGATTATAGAAAGTTGAATGCATCAACTCGAAAGGATCATTTTCCATTGCCATTCATTGATCAAATGCTTGAACGATTAGCTAATCATTCTTATTATTGCTTTCTTGATGGACATTCGGGATTCTTTCAAATTCTCATTCACCCTAAAGATCAAGAAAAGACGACCTTTAGATGCCCATATGTTATCTTTGCTTATCGAAGGATGTCATTCGGGTTATGTGATGCACCGGACACATTCCAACGGTGCATGATGCCCATCTTTACCGATCTAATTGAGGATATAATGGAGGTTTTCATGGATGACTTTTCAGTCCATGGATCCTCTTTTGGTGTTTGTTTGTCCAATTTGTGTAGGGTTTTGAAACGATGTGAAAACAACAACCTCGTCCTCAATTGGAAGAAATGTCCCTTCATGGTGTGAGATGGTATCGTGCTTGGACATCGAATTTCAAACAAGGGTACTGAGGTAGATCAAGCAAAGATAGATGTCATGCTCAAGCTTGAGCCATCCAACACGGTTAAAGGGATAAGAAGTTCCTTGGACATGCAGGGTTTTATCGAAGAGTCGACTTCTCAAAGATTGCAAGACCATTGACTCAGTTGTTATGCAAGGATACAACTTTTGACTTTAATGAAGAATGTCTTGAATCTTTCAAGAATATAAAAGATGCTTTAGTAAGTGCACCAATAGTCCAACCTCCAAATTGGGAGCATCCACTTGAGATCATGTGTGATGCAAGTGACTATGCCATAGGAGCGGTGTTGGGACAAAGAATCAATAAGAAGCTCCATGTCATTCACTATGCAAGTAGAACCTTGGATGATACTCAACTCAAATATGCAACCACGGAAAAAGAGCTCTTGCTATTGTGTTTGCCTTTGAGAAGTTCCGCTCTTATTTGGTTGGTTCTAAGGTCATAGTCTACACGGATCATGTCGCCTTGAGGTACTTGATGGCTAAAAAGGATGCAAAGCCGCGACTACTTAGATGGATTCTTCTTCTCCAAGAATTTGATCTTGAGATCAAAGACAAAAAGGGAATAGAGAACGGTGTAGCGAATCATTTTTCACGGTTGAGGGTTCATGAAAAATTTCATATAGATGATTCACTACCCGAATAACAAGTCAGTGTCATTCACTCTTTTGTTGAAGAAAAATTCCTACGACTCCATGAACAAGTTGAAGGCAATTGAGGAAAATTAGCTATGGTATGCAGATTTTGTGAGTTATCTCACATGTGGAGTTGAACCACCAAACTTGAAAAGCTATGAGAAAAAGAAATCCTATAAATACATATGAAACTTCTATTGGGATGAGCCATACCTTTATAGAAAGGGCAAGGATGGTCTTTTTTGACGGTGCATTACGAAAGATGAAGCTTAAGATGTTTTGTTTCATTGTCACGGTTCGAGCTACGGAGGTCAATTTGCTACATTCAAAACGGCTCAAAAGATCTTTCAAGTCGGTTTTTAGTGGCCTTCAATGTTCAAGGATACAAAAAGTTTTATATTTAAGTGTGATCCTTGTCAAAGGAAATGAAACATTAGCAAACGTGATGAGATGCCTCAAAACCCGATTTTTGAAGTTGAGTTGTTTGACGTTTGGGGCATAGACTTCATGGGACCATTCCCGTCTTTGTATGGAAATCAATATATTTTGGTCGCGGTCAAGTATGTCTCCAAGTGGGTAGAAGCAATAGCTGCTCCGAAAAACGATTCCAAGGTAGTGGTCAAGCTCTTCAAAACCATTATCTTCCCTAGGTTTGGTGTACCAAGAGTGATCATAAGCAATGAAGGATCTCATTTCATCAACAAGATGTTTGAGAGTTTGCTAAAGAAGAACGGAGTTAAGCACAAGGTAGCTACTCCATACCATCCTTAAACTTCGGGCCAAGTGGAAGTTTCCAACCGTTAAATCAATGCCATATTAGAGAAAACGGTTGGGAAATCAAGAAAGGATTAGGTAACAAAACTAGATGATGCTTTATGGGCCTACCGAACCGCATTCAAGACACCAATGAGTACTACTCCTTTCAACATTCTTTATGATAAAGCTTGTCATCTACCGGTTGAGTTGGAATATAAGGCTTTATGGACTACAAAAATGCTCAACTTTGATATCAAGATAACTTCGGAAAAGCATATGGTCCAACTAGAAGAGCTCGATGAATTGAGATTGGACGCTATGAGAGTTCAAGAATATACAAAGAACGAACTAAGACTTTTCATGACAAGAAACTCATCAAGAGACACTTCAAAGAAGGCGACCATGTTTTGCTATTCAATTATCGGTTGAAGTTATTCCCCGGAAAACTCAAGTCGAGATGGTCGGTCCCTTCAAGATCAGAGAGGTAAGGCCATATGGTGCCATCGTTCTTTGGAAAAAGGATGGTGGAGATTTCACAGTTAATGGCCAAAGATGTAAGCCATACCTAGTTGATTCACCGATAGAGGAAGACAACATGGTTCCCCTTTCGGATCCCGAGGATGCCTAAGCCTTAACATCGTCAAGCTTAGTGACGTTAAACAAGCGCACTTGGAAGGCAATCACATGATATCCTTGTACATATTAGTCTTGTTATTACCTTAAAATAATAATTTTGGGTTGCCCTTTGATTTTTTCTTGTAGGTGAACGAGAAGCCGAAACACCGGTTTCGGAGAGGCTAGTGGTCTAAGCTAGTCTGGTTGGCGGTCTGCAACGAGCCACCTAGACCGCCAGCCCTCTCCAAACCATCCTGGCGGTTACGCAAGGTCTGACTGGCGGTCTACAACCCGCCACCAGACCGCGATCCTTGAAGGTAAGTGTGGTTTTATGCAATTTTTGATTTTTGTGGGGTTTGATTTGCAATTTTTAAAAAGTTTTCAAACACACATTTATTTCTAAAACAACCCCACAAACTCAAAACCCTCTCTCTCTCTCTCTCATTCATCTTCATCGTTTTCTTCTTCTCCTATCTAAAAAAATTTCAAAATCAAAACTCAAAACTTCACCAATCTTTTTCAAATCTTTTGCAAATCATCTCATCTTTGCATTCTATAGCATAATCTCTACTCTTTCACACCATTCTCTAACTCTCCAAACTTCAAGCCAAGGTAATCACCTCATCTCTCTCTTTGAACAAATTTTTAGATTTCAATTCTAGAATGATTTGATGGTTTTTAGTGATAGATTATGCTTAGTTAATGTTGGGTTAACCTTTTATTGCTAGAACAACCTCCATTATGGCTTGAATTGCTTAATTTTAGAAATCAAAAGTCTAAGTTTCTTGAGAAATTTGGAGAAATTTGAAAGTTAGAGAAAATTAGGGATTTTGATTTCATTGAGTTATGAGGTTATGAGAATTATTTTTGCAAAAGACTACTAAAGGATTTAGCCATTAGATCATGTATTAGAAATTTCAAGAGAGTGAAATTGTAGAAAATTTCTACGTCCTTTTGTATGATTTTTACTTGGTGAATTCTCATTGTTATGGTGTTTTTGAGTTGATATTGAGCTCGAAAATAAGTGACCTTACTTCGTTATACTTGGTTGTGTTGTTTTTTGTACTTGTGAAAGAAGATGAATGAAGTAGAAGTTGCTAAGTTTTGGATAGTTTTTAGGTGCTATAAAAAATTTTGTTGATTTTTCACAAAGATTTAAACATCCATTAGTTCTATTTCACTAAAGAACTAACTTAGACAATTTCCAATCTTGAAGGAACAATGAAAAGCACAAGAGCAAACAAACAGCGAGGAGCAACGAACCCGAGGAAAACGATAGAAGCATCAAGTTCGAGTACTCGGCCAAGGAGAATAAAGGGGAAGGAAATAACACAACAACCCGAGCCAGAAATTGATCTTCATGATGCGGAAAGAGATGAAGAAGTGAGTGAGGATCTCCCTCCCTTGGAAAAGATGAGAAATATCAACAAGAAACCCGCGACAAGGCACACATCTAATGAAGCGAAAAGACCTCGGAAACCGACCGGACCATCGGGGAAGCAATTCAACAACGCCTTGATGAAGAAGAAATGGGTTTCGACAAGGTGGCAAGTACTCTAACCTTGATACATCTCAACATTTTTAACGATGTCAACACGATATGTCGCCATATGGGAGTTGGCAACTTCTTCTTCCGCGAAGGATCGGGTCACAAATCACTCACTTGCGAGTTCCTTTCTACCTTGGAGTACGACACAGAGAGTGTGATATTTCAATGTGAGAGTAAAAATGAAAAGCTCACATGGAACACCACCGGGTTGAGCTTATTGTTGAATTTCGAGAAGAGAAAGAACCCGATCATACCAAAGATTGAAGAAATGGATAAAAACATGTGGAAGAACATCGGGTTCAGTGAGTACCAAGCGGGCATCAAAGCGTCAAAGATACGCCACCCGACACTTCGATATGTCCACAAGTGCCTTGCTAATACATTTTTCGCAAGAAGGGAAGCGGGGAAGATCAATGGAAGCGATATGTATTTGTTATTGATAGGAGTCACACCAATCATCACGAGTGTCAACCGCCATCTATTTGAACCTCAAGAGCTTCGGATATACCTCGGTGGAGCATTGCTTTTGCATCTCATAGATTTCCAAACCACACTATACAAGTCAATGGATGCGAATGCCCAATTGATTGTTGGAGGGATCGTGAACCCAATCTTAAAATAGTTCGCCAACAACGACTCGAAGATCACCTTTCCTACCGATGAAGAACCGTCCTTGCTCATTGATATGTCTTACCTAGCTACCTCACGATTCTTAGGAGGCAAGGTGAGATCTCAATTCTCCTACATCATGCATGATAACCGCAAGTTCCTCTTACCTAACCTTGAGGCTATAAATCTCCACAACCACGAGAACATCGCTTTCAATCCACAAGACAGTTTCTACGACCCCGAGGAGCAATCTTCCATATAGACTTCCAATGCTAAGGGTAAAGCTCAACACTCGGAGAACTCGGGTAATGAAGAAGAAGAATCGAGTGATGAAGAAGAGGTATATGGCTCTCACCGATACCACTTTGACCCTTTCGATGGACCATCATCCTCAAAACAAATGATGTATGCGGATGACAAGCTCAAGCTCATGCAAAAATGGAACAAGTGGCAAGATAGGACAATCCACAAATTTTTCAAGGTAGCTAATAGCTTTAAGGGTCAAGTGAAATCACTAAAGAAGCAAGTAAAGGTGCTTACAAAAAAGCTTGCGGGCGAAGAGTCCTCGAGTGCCCAAGAAGAACACCGCGAGGAAGGAGTCGATATCCATAAAGGCGGAAGGCATTCTTTTGGTGGAACTCCAAGCGCATTGGTGGTTACGAACCATCAAGACACTCATCATATGAGTTGCGAAGGCAAAGAATAAGAGGGAGATCACCAACACCAACCGCAAGCAACGACTCCTACTCCATTTACACGGAGGAATCCGCGGGTTCCCCGACTTTTTGAAATAAGGTAACAACACTT
Source organism: Anastatica hierochuntica (assembly GCA_900406275.1). NCBI lineage: Eukaryota > Viridiplantae > Streptophyta > Magnoliopsida > Brassicales > Brassicaceae > Anastatica > Anastatica hierochuntica. Next base: position 32,558 of record OVAN01000253.1, on the reverse strand, counting down.
TGTCCATTGTACATTTAATTATGTTTTTCATTTCTTGCATCTGGGAATATTGGTCTCCTTCGTCAGATTTTATTCATTCACAGAGATGGTGATGAATAAGTATGGGGGAGCAGAATGTTACTAATGTGCTTTCTAGTTGTTTTGTATTGTTTTATTTCTTTGATTCTCATATAGGATGCATTGTTAATAGTTATGACAAAGAAAAACCAAAAAAATTCGAAAATTTTGAAGAAAAAAAACATGTAGTTGCATTTCTCATATTCATGTCATTGGGATCGAGTCTTAGAGCATATAGGATGCATTTGCATAGGGGAACGATAATTTGATTGCCTTGTAAGCGGCTAATGCTTAGGGAACCAACTATAATCCTTGTTAGTTGTATCATGTAGCTTGAGCCGAAGCGAAAAAATGGAAAATCCATAGCTAGAACTCCCCCTTTGGAAGCTCCTCTAAGTAAAGCCAACTTGAAAGCTCATTTGACTCTAGAGAACTTGAACTTAAAAATTTGACATTATTTTTCTCGCTATGGACTTTGAATCTTTAACTGCGGGTAATTATAAACATTTGGATCAAGAACCACATTTTTACCACCCTTTTTGTTGATCCAAATGGCCGTCTTCANAAACCCCCCCCCCCCCCCACTGATTACATTTGAGTGAAGCCTTTTCTTGAAAGTGTGCACATGTGAAAATACTTGTGCGTAGAAGAACGACAAGGAAAATGCTTCCATAGGACTAATCTCGATTTAAGACTAGTGTAGATAAGGATGGGTAAGTAGATATTCAAGGATGAGTTAAGAGGTTTGGGATGGTGTTTATGAAAAAGGAAATCGAAAAAAGAGAAGGGTAAAGGAAATAACACTCTAAGTTGGAAAAAAATAAGATTAAGTCTAGTTTTAAGAAGATTTAAAGAAGGATAAAAATCCACAAGAAAATGAAAAAGAAAAGAGATAAGAAATAGAGAAAAGAAGTTTGTGGATTGCATTTCCAAAGAAAGAGAAGAGCTAGAAGTAAAGGAATCTTTATAGTGTTATGTGCAAAAAGGAAGAATAGGAGTTTGAGCTTTAAAGAAGAGACATGAAAAGAAAGAAAAAGCTTAGTTGTGGTTGGGAATAAGTGATGTTTGGCATTGGGGTAGAGTAAGGTTATAAAAAGAGGTTGGGGACTCTAGTGGAAGCTAATTCTTTCTATGTGTTAATTGTTCGACTCTCCCTTGCTTTTACACAATGTGTCACACTATGCTTCTTATGAGTGGACCACTAAAGTCTTGAGTTTAAGAAACCTCCTTGATCATCATTTCTTTAACCTTTTCTCACCAAGCCAAACGGTTTTGATTCATTGTCCATAGTAAGACCGCACTTAATTCAATATGAATAAATGTTAAAGATTCGGATGAGCCTGTAGTATGAGTTTGCCTTAGTCTCAGAACTTAGAGTAAATTGGGGCTTAGAAAATGGTATGGCAAAGTACAAAAGACTAGACTTGACTCTTGCTATTTGCTACATCTTTCTAAGGATTTTTTTTGGGCACCCTTCACAAAACCCTTAGGCTATGAGTTCCCCACCTTCAAACCCTCTTTCTCGGGCTTATATTCTTACTCATTGCTTGAGGACAAGCAAGATTCTAGCCTGGGGGAGTTGATGTTATCGTATTTTGCAAATTATAGCTTTGGATTTAGTAGAATTTTCTTTGCGTTTTAGAATTTTTAGATCGCTTTAAGTCGTTTTTCGAGTCTTAATTAGGAAGTATCGTATAGAGGTCTTAGGAGTTGCATTTATACATTCTTATCCTCTTTTCTACCCCATTTCAGGTTACCTTGATGATGACGGATGAACTCGCGGGCTCGAAAGCAAGAACGGACGCGTTTAACACCAACCAAGAGAAGCTGGCGGTCTAGGCTAGTCTGGCTAGCGGTCCACAACCTCTAGGACAACCGTCAGCCAGCTCCAACTCACTCCTGGCGGTCCACCATGGTCTGGCTGGTGGTCTACAACACCCAGCCAGACCGCCAGCCCCCTCCAAGTCACTCCTGGCGGTTGAAGCTACCCTAGTTGATGGTCCATAACACCCTCCTAGACCGCCAGCCACAGCTGCAAATGAAGAAAACCCATGGTTTGACCCAGTTTGTCCCGGGTCGACCCGACATATTTCTTTTTTAGTATAAATACTACTCATTTCTACTTCAAGAACCCTAAGTTTTCTTTTCTCTTTAGTTTTGTTGATCAAAACATTGATCTTTGTTGAATCTTTGATCTTTAATTGAAAGTCTTTATCTTTTCTATCTTATCTCTCTTTCTCATCATGATTATAGCTTTAGATCATGTTTATACATGCTTAAGAGTTATGATTAGTGAGTAGTTTCATTTGTGGATTATGGGTTAGGTGGATTAGAGTAGATCTAGTATTGATTTAGATTGCAAAGGTTTGGATCCTATTAGATTCACATGGTTAAGGAGCATTTAGTGCTAGACTTGATTTGATCATTCAATTTCTAAAACTTAAGGCTTTCACACCCGGAAGGTGTTTGATGAAATGCCTAAGAGAACCTTATGATTGCTAAACATACTTGACGTATGGGAATAGATTATCAAGGTGTTTAGTAGGTGTTTTGGCTTATTTTTAATGCTTGATAGACTTTAGATCACTATCGGGAGATTGAATTGATTTAGAGTTTGTCAAATGGATTAGGATCACAGGAGTGAACTAATTGAGCCCTTGCCTTGACCTTGAATGGCGTTTACATTGTTGACCCTTGCATCTTAGTCATATTTAGTATACCTAATCGTTCGCCTTGTCCATGAACCACATTTCTCCATTTCTTCATCTCATCTCATCTAGTTCGTTCATTGTTTGCTTTACTTTCATAATTTGCTTTGCTTCTTTTGTTTATTGAATTGCTCAACCACTATCTATTTTAGGCTTATATTAGTTAACTCATCTTTAGAACTAAGTGTAAACATTGCTCTTTGTGCATCGATCCTTCACTATATTACGAGGGTTTTCTTACTCTTGGGATAAGTGTTGGTTTAATCTCGATAGAGAATAAATCTCTCAACATCAAGCTGAACTAAATCCATCATTGAATGTCCTAAAAGCTAAAATGTGGGAGATCAACACGGAACCTAAGATTCAAACCTTCATATGGCGCGCACTATCTGGGGCATTACCAGTGGCATGTAGACTAAAAGGCAGGGGTATGGAAGCTGACGAAAAATGTATGATATGTGGTGTTGAATAAGAAACCATAAATTACATTCTATTTACTTATACGATGGCGAGACATGTTTGGGCTCTAAGTGACTTTCCCTTCCCTGCTCAAGGCTTCAACCAATCATCCCACTACACCAACTTTCGTCATTTGTTCTCGTCGCTTAACCGTTAGAAGATTCCTCTTGAAACAAGAAGATGCTTCCCGTGGGTTTTGTGGTACCTATGGAAGAACAGAAACTCCTTTTTATTTGAAGGTAAGAAGTTCATTCCACCTGATTAAGTGTCCAAAATTAGAGAAGAAACAGCTCGTTGGTTCACCGCTAGAATGGTTGAAAGTGATTTGGAGAGGAACCAAAGTATGCATCAAAGAGTACAAGTAAAATGAACTCATCCCAATCTTTTTGCCTTCAAATGCAATGTTTGTGTCTCATGGTCTAAGAAAACAAAGTCTATGGATCGGCGTGTGTGCTAAGAGACTTCAAGGGTTCTGTAATGCTTCATAGCCACAAAAGCTTCACAAAGGTGGAAGAGCTATCGAAGGCTAAACTAATGTCCTTCAAGTGGGTGATTGAAAGCATGTACTCCCTTCACTTTGATTCCATTACCTTTGCTTTAGAAGATTCTGAGCTCGTGGATGCGGTAAATTGTCCTGAAGCTTGGCTTTCTCTCATGGTGAATTCAATCTTAATATTAGATAGTCTAAACAATTTTTTGGATTGGGAATTGATGTGAAAAAAGGGTATCAAATTGAGGAGCTTTCCTCATAGCAGAGAGTGCCAACAGATACAATTTAATTCACTTTTATGTTCAGACCTCTCATCCTCCTTAGCTTGAGATTCTGTTCTTGAGTAAAGCTTGTTCTTCCTTTTGAAGCTTTTTTTTCATCGTTGTCGTTAATTCTGTTGTTTAGTTCTTAAAGCTTTTATGGCCTGTGTGTAGCTTTTTGTAACTAACAAAGCTATATGGTGTAAGCCCTTCTAAGTTAATGAAATTTATTTCAAATGGAAAAAAATAGATAAAAAGTAATTCCATATCAAACACCGATCGAATCATCTATAGTAATCGCAAAAATTATATATTTCATTTTTTCTGTTCTTTTCTTTAACAAATTGAGGACATACGGAGTTTTAAAAATTAACATAATAAAATTATAGACACTAGAGAGACATATTGCAAGCACCTTGTAAACTTTCCTTTTTACAAATGTTTTAACAATTAGATAGATATTTAAAAATATTGTTCCAAGATGATTAATGAACACGATATAACAAAAAGACTCATTGATCTATTATGTTCTCACCAAAAAAATTCAATGAAAATAGACATAAACTAATCTCTTATTGCATTTCTAGTAACTCTCAACTTTGTAAAAAACTATACATGAAATTGTATATGTAAATGCATGTATGATCAATCCTCATAGTTAGATTGTCTAAATTGAATATGAATTTTTTTTTTGTCGAAAGATACTTCATTACTAGAACTTAATGAGATTCAATCTCCACAACAAGCTACGGAGTGCTTGTTTTGCTAACTTATCCGCTTCCAAATTTTGGTTTCTACCAGCATACACAAAAGTGATTTCCTCAAAAGAGGTAGAAAGCATTGAAATATCCAACATAATTCCATAGATTTCCACTAGAGGGATGTCATGGTTGATTACTATGATGAGCTTTTATGAATCAGTTTTCATGTATAGTAGATCAAAACCAGTTCCAACGCTTTTCGGTGAACCGTTTTTAAAGTTAGAGCTTCAGCTACAAGGGGTGATGATACATGAGATTATGTACAAGAGCCTTGGTGTAGGCTCTGTTTCTGTCTAGTGAAGTGTCATACAAAACCTGCAATATTGCTCTCTTTCTTCCAAGCTGCATCTGAATTACAATGAACAATATCTCTACTGAACCGGTTTTTTGGCTTTGCTTTTTTTTCCTTGTCGACTTGAGCCTCTTGTTCCAAGGATCGGATCCATTCACGGGCATTAACTATTGAATTTATTATAACCTCTGCTTCCTTGATAGATCGATTCTCGAAGATAATCTTGTTCCGAGATGTCTGAAGCTTCCAACAAATCTAAGAGAATATATATGCTCGTTGTTTATGCCCACCGGTGGTAAATAGGTGATCTTACAAAAATTCATCATTCCCACTTGGAAATATTCGAACTGGACTGAGTCGTGTGCGACTATAGAGGGTAGTGATTCCCATAAATTTTGCAAAAATGGACATGTGAAGAATAGGTGCTATGTAGTTTCTAGATCACCACATCTACAGTAGGTGATTACTCTCGAAATCCCTCTCTTTTGCAAATTATCACCTGTTGGAAGAGCTCCCTGCAATATTTTCTTAAGAAATAGTTTCAGTTTTGGGGTTTTATTATACCTCCAAATCTCATTCTTCCAGTTTACTGGTTGCACTACTCTCAACTTTTCTTCTTCTTTATCTCTCTTTTCTTTTGCAACATGGTACCCTGATTTTGATGTGTAAGCCCTTGTTGGGTGTCCGAGCCATACGTGGTCATCCTTACCATTGCATAGACTTGGTTTGATGCTCAAATGTCATGTTCCCTTTCTGGTATTAAGCTCTTGATTTTCTTCACGTCCCAGGTTCTTTGCTTAGTCAACAACTGGTCGTCAGTCATTTTTTTTCCTCTGCTGGCCCCATTGGTCTCAATGCTTTTGTGCCTGAGAGTCACACATCCTTCCATACACTAGTTGTTTTCCCATTCCCAATCGCCTTTCCCATCTTCTCTAGCAGCAAGTCTCTGCCAATAAGAAAGCCTCTCCATCCATGTGAGGACGATGATGGTGCGGTTGTCTTAAGGAACAGTTTGTTCTTGCAGTATTTTTCTTTTAGAATTCTTGAGAGTAAACATTCTGGTTTTTTAAGTATCCTCCAGCTGAGCTTTGCAAGGAAAGCATCATTAAAGCATTGTAAGTCTCTAAATTCTAAGCCTCCATCGATTTTTCTTTTTGTAAGCTTTTGTCAAGAGACCCAACCCATCTTTTTCTTTTCCATAGATGCATCCCATCAAAATCTAGTTAGTACCGATTGAATATGTTTGCATAAACTCATTGATAACTTGAAACAAGACATGGTATAGGTCGGCATTTCCGAGAGGGCCGCTTGGAGGAGGAAAATTTTGTCGGCACTCGATAAGAACTTTTATGACCATGATAATGCCCGTTCGAGGATTGTATCCACTATTGAAGTGAATAGATCTTTTTTATTTCTTCCAAAAAGTTCATGGATTCCGAGGTATTTGCCATTTCCTCCTTCTTTTTGTATTCCAAGTTCTCTTTTAGCCCATTCTCTATTAGAGTTTGACGTCATCTTTGAGAATGTTATTGTTGATTTCTGCCCGTTGATCTTTTTTCCCGAGGCCATTTCATATTCATGGAATATTCTCTTAAGTTCTCGACAATTTTCTTGGTTTGAGCAACAAAAGAACATTGTGTCATCGGTGCACAAGAGGTGGTTTACTTGGAGAATTTCTCGGGCTATTTTGATTCCTAAAATCTTCCCTTAATCTTGAGCCTCGACACACAGTACCGAGAGGACTTCACTACAAAGAACGTATATGTATGGCGACAGAGGATCGTCTTGCCGGATGCCACGAGATGGTAAGAGTTTGCCATTGACCGAACCATTTATAAGGAAAGAATACGATATCGTTGTCACAAATTGCATTATCCAATTAATCCATTTATGATGAAAACCAAGTCTCCTAAAAAATGCTTTGATGAAATCTCATTCAACGCGGTTGTATGCCTTGCTTATATCCGTTTTGACGGACATTAAGCATTGTTTCCTTGCTCTGGATGTTTTGAGATAGTGTAAAACTTCGTGCGATATCCTAACATTTTTTGTTATTGCTCTCTCTTTGGGACGAACGCAAACTAATTTTATGCCACTATGCCATCGAGAAGAGACTGCATCCGAGACGTGAGAATTTTCTATATTATCTTGTAGTACACATTATAAAGTGCAATTGGTCGGTACTCCGCAAGTGTTGTTGGACTATGCACTGTAGGGATGAGGCATATGTGTGTTTTGCTAATGGATTTTGGGAAGATTCCTCTACTGAACAACTATTAAATTTAAATGGTCATCGCTTCCCGATTGGTATGGAAGAAGCTTGCCGATAAGCCATCAGGTCCTAGTGCCTTGTCTGGGTTGATAACAAATAACACCGTCTTTATTTCTTCCGATGAGGGAATTTTAATCATCTCCATATTCGTTCCTTCTGAGATGTAGGGTTTTATTGCTCTGTCAATTATGTCTCCTCTATTCCCAGCCTCTGTTTTAAACATATTTTTGTAAAACTTTGTCACCACTTATGCGATCTCATTTTCTTCATACACCGATTCTCCTTCTTCATTTAAGATGATTGATATAGTGTTTCGGGCCCTTCTTCCCTTTGTTGCTGCATTGAAATACCCTGTATTTTTATCCCCTAGCTTTAACCAAAGTTGACGACTACTCTGTTTCCAGAAGTCTTCTTCAGCTTTGTAGTTTTCTGTAAGTTCACGATTCAACTTACTAGTGAGGCTCGTATTGTTTGTTGAACATGTCATAGCTTCCTCAAGGGCTTGTTTCTTCTCTTCAATCATTTTCTTACTGTTTGAATGGTTTTCATTGTTCCAACTTACGATCGCTCTACGGCAGGCTGCGATTCATTCTTCCATTGTTTCAACTCTCGCTTCTTGCTTTGTCTTTGCAACTAGTAATCTTACTTCTTTGCTATTTCTTAATCGGCGATCATATCTGAAGATTCCTTACGGTCTCTTTCCTTTTGGAGAAATGCGGATGACCAAGGGTCGGTGATCAACCCTTTTGAAGTGAAGATAGGCACTAGTACTTGCTGGGAAATCTTCAAACCATTCGTTGTTTACTAAGGATTTTTCTATCTACAGTTGATTAGATGATTATGTCTCTCTCCTCTCCAGAAAAGGAAAATTCTTGTATGTTTGAGATCGTAAAGATCTGAAATCCACAAAAGTTCCTTCTGGTCTATGAACTCCACCTGAATTTTCATAGGTTCCAACTATGTCATTAAAGTCCCCTATTAAGACCCATGATCCTGTCCTGTTTTGGCCTATCATTGTTAGCTCTCTCCAAACTTTTTGTCTTTGAGCTCTCTCGGGGTGACCATATACGAACGTTAACTGCATAGGTTTTCCTTTGATCTTCACCTGAGAACCTATGAAGTTTGGAAATTTGTGGAGGATTTCTTCCTTCTTATATAGAGTCAAACCTCCTCCTTTATTCTTCGTAGGTGAAACCAATACAAACTCGTCATAATTTAAACAATCAAGCGTTTTTCGCCATTTACATCAGGTTTTTTTTGTTTTTTTTGAGGAACAATATATCTGGAAATTCGTTGTAATGAATTTCCTTTAGTCTTTGATCTGTCATAGGGTTCCCCAATTGTTGATAGTTCCAGCGCAACAATGCTAAGGAAGAGGGTTTGATGGATTTTGAAAATCCATCGATCTCTTAACCATTCCAGAATAAAGTTTTGTTGTTGGTTGTTTTGAAGTTCCAACATCATCTATGTCCTTTGTTGGGATGGTAGAGTTGCCTCCTACTTCTTTCACTGTCATTTATGGGATGATATTTGAAGGATGTTTCTGTTGAAGTTCCAACTTTCGGCAAGGGGATGCCTTCGACTGAGCACAACGTCTCTTTCTAGAGTTTGTACCTTTAGGCTACATTGGGCTTATCTGAATCCCTTTCTTTTTTGTGGGCCTCCCAGGTTTTCTTTTTTGGCCCACTTTCCCTGATTGGATTTTTTTTATGGGCTTAGTTAGTTTTGGACCAAGTCTTTGCGTTGTCGGGATGCATTTTTCCGGTGACTAGATTTCTCCTTCTTCTTTTTTCGTCTCCTTTGAATTCAGTGCCTGTCTTACCATGTTGGCGGTTGCTTCTTCAAATTCCCGCGATGTTTCGGCTAATCTTAGCCTTTATTTCCTTGTCGCGCTTTTGGTTGGGCCAGGGCAATTAGCGTACTGAACCATCACCTCGCAAAGTTCCCCTAGCGCACTTTCTAGTTGTTGTTGTGGGAGTTCATCTATTGGGACCTCTGGTGGGGGAATTCGTTGTAGAGGAGGTCGTTTTAGGTCTTTGTGAGGATGAATTTGCATACCTTTCTTGTGGGGCCCTTTCGCTTTTGTCTTCGGTCTGTCTAGGGACCCAACGTGAAGTTATGGTTTTCCTCTCAATACCCTCCTCTTTTCTACCTGCCCAAGTATGGGATTGGAAGTTTCTTTGAGAGCTTTGGTGTGTGTTGGATTTGTAGGGAGGATACCTCCTTTTTTTCCTCCCTATACCTTTTCGATTTGTCTTCCTATGCATAAGGTCTGTAGGAGAAGTGTGAGGATTCTCTGAGTCTGTTTGAGGCCGAGTGTCTTCTCTCATCTGTTTAAGCTTGATCTCTTTTATCCTTTTTTATTTTATTTTTGCTTCCCCTTTGCAGAAAGGATCACCTCATGGAACTTATTGGTTACACCTTTTTTATACATTGTTAGATTTTCTCCTTTGTGGCTTTTTTCTTTGATGTTTGGGCAGTCTTTCTCCTTATGGTTAGTCGCAAGCAATGTGTATAATATGTTTCCAGTTTTCATAAAATAAATCGACTTCGACATCTCTTATAGGAAACTCTACCACTGATTTAAGGATTAGTGGTTAGAGGTCATTCACTTCCACCCTCATTTTTGTCGTTGTATATGATATTTCTACTTTCTCCACAGTTCCAATATCCTCTCGGATGTTATACATTAGCTCTCTTTACCACATATGCACAGGGATTCCTTGGACTTTTATCTAATCAGGGATTTCTTGATTTGAAATGGGAAGGTTGACTCAATTTTTGGTTCCCGTCTTTCGATTATAACCATACATTTTGCAAAAAAGCATGCTCGGTTTTCCAGCACCATTCGAATATCCTCTACATTTGAAAATTGAAACTGGAACTTCTTTCTCCTAGATCTGCTCCTACTAATCTCACAGAGATATTCCATCTTTCTACAAGGAAAGGAATGAGTGACCAGATCCTTTGTACCTCTAGGTTAGTGACTCTGCGAATGAGTGTAAGAGAATAATTTTTAGCATATTTGTGTTGTCCATCGTTGGAGCTTTTATCCTTGCTCTTCTTGGTGGTTATGGTGTGTAAGCTATCCCTTTTCTTTTTTAGAGTATGTTGGCATGTGGGTCATTTTGTGTACTTAGAAACGTTCCTTTGTATCTGCATGTTTAAACAAAAAATGTACAAATTTGTTAAAAGTTCTTCACCCTTAGGTGAGCAATGTCTACAAATTGCCTAGAAAGGCTGCTACGAAAGGTCTCTATTTCTTTTTACAGTCAAGAGGAGGGATTGTTCTTCATGTTCCAAATTGTGAGCTTTTTCTCCATCTCTTCTTCCCAGCAGATCTACTGTTTTTCTTGTAACAATTTCTCCCATTAAACAACACCTTCTACAGAGGTCAACTTTGGTCTTTTGGAGCAAAACTTCGCCGAAGAGGTGAAGGACAAGGGCCGAAAGCTATTTTAGGAAAGAAAGATGGTGTAAAATGCTATTTTAAGTAAATAAAAGTGGGTGAGAAATTTTAAGAAAAGGAGCCATTAGAAGAAATTTGAAGAGCTGTTATGTTTTGGGTAATCTCTCGGTATGAGTGTCTGAGAGCAAACCTCTCTGAATATGAATTGTTTAAAGTAAGGGTTTTTAGCGAACAAAACCCTCAAATAAAGGCTACTCAAATCTAAACCCTTCAATAAAATTTTCATTAATAAAACTCTAAATTCTTATTATTTTAATAAAATAAAGACTCCATCAATATTAATGTTAAACAACAACACGCTATGAGATGGTTAATTTTTTAGACCTTTTAACTTTCAAATTTTGTTGTTAGTTTATTAGATTTTAAGAATGTAATAAAATTATGTTTATGTGGTTAGTGAAGAATGTAATTTATATGTATATGTTTAGTTAGAATGTACAATGAGGTGATTAGTTTGGAATGTAATTTATATGAGATGTCTACTTACGATTAAAACTTAGGTGGTTATTTAGGCAGGGCCGATCCTGAAGGTAAGCAACATAAGCACACGCTTCCAGCCAAATAATAATAAGTAAAAAATCTTGCCCTGTTTTGGTAAAAGTTCTCACTAGCTCAACCGATTAACTATGTATAGGTGATAATTTTGTTATGAGGTTCGATTCTTCCTCACAACATTTAATTTTTATCTAATATAATAACAGTCCAAAAATTAAATTTTCCTTGTAGCCCAAATATTTTCCGAACTGGACATGTATTTAGGTTTACAAATTTATACATTTTTAGCTTTATATTTGTAGGAAAAATAATTTGAAACAAAACATAGATGAAATAAAGATGCCCAAATTAAACAAAGGAAAAGATTAACCATGTATTTGATCTAAACAAAACAATATATGAAGATGGAATTCAAGAGACAAATGAAGAAGAAAAGATAACAAATGGATTTGATCTAAACAAAATATTTTATCATGAAGATGGAGAGCTTCATCCTAACAAGGAAATGCAACAAGTGATAATAGATATGTTTAGGATTTATATCCCAATTTTTTTAATTTAAAGTTGTATTAATAAATTTAAATGTGTATTTTGTATACTTTATTCATTATGAAAGATAATTTGTCGTTATATGTTTCATATTTATAAAATATGTTTGATATATTATGTTTAGTTTATTTCTTAAAAATTTTATTAAAATTCTTTTTTTTTAAATTTTGTTGGAAACCCGTCGGAATATTTTAAAATTTTGTCAGAAATTCGTCGGATATTTCCTACAAAAATTAGTTCATCGAAAATCCATTGGAAATTTCCGACGAAAATTATCGTAAGAAAAACCGACGATTTTTAATTTCCGACGAAATAGATCCGACGAAAACCGACGATTGTACAGAGTGATTACTAGGGAAAATAAAGATATTTGAGGTAATGATTGTGTAGACTATAGGGATTGAGATTATGATTGTGTAATATGTTCTTTTTTAACATACGTTGTATTTTGCTTGGTTGAAAAAACCATGAGTATGTCGCCAAATTGTTTAAAATATCGTGATGTTTCTGAGTCTTCGATTAGCCTGATCGAGCATGTTGAAAAAGGTTGGCTTAACAAGGTCTCATTTAATAGATCTTCAGGAATTGTTCCATGGGATTTGAATACACGTTGAAGATCGTATCGATCACACACTTATAAAAGTCCGTTGAACCAAGACAACTCGAGCCGTTCTGGAACTAAGTTCGCGGTAACTCCCACTGAAACAACAATGGTGAAGAGTAGAGACCGCGAACTCATCATCCATATACTCCACGGTGAATGAAGGATGGAATCATTAGGCGTATGTGGGATGGATATTTGTGGAGCTAGGTCAGAGGCGGATCAACTAGATCTCGGCGGCGTAAAAATACCGTACCGGAAGAGAGACAAATCTTCGGATGATACTGTTGGCGTAAGCTTGAAGCAAATTGGGTCTACTTGAAGATCAAGTAATTGATTAAACTGAGTTATGGTTTAGGCGAAAAGATAAAGACCAAGTTTATGTTTAAGATAGAGTCTTTTAGGAGTTATCTAAAAGATAAATAGCTAATGAGTTTTCCTAGTTTGATATGGCTTTTGTGTAAACATATAAAAAGGATCAAGTTATGATCCTAGGTCTTTTGTACGTGATTTTTGGTTTGAGTTATTTCCAAAAAATAATAAAGGTTTTAGTTGAGTTCTTATGTTTGATTCAATAATTGGTATCAGAGCATCTGTTGAATCAAAACACCATTGATATTTTCAGCTAGCAAAGAAGAAGAGGGAGACTCTTTGCAAAGTTGAAGATCGAATACTTACCTGTGGTAAACGTTTTCTTCTGGTAAAAGCTTGACGATCTCAACAAGTTTTAAGAGACAAAGGAAAAGCTTGCTTGAGACAAAGGTAGCTGAAACTCGAAGAAGAAAATCCGAAACTAAGTTGCAGACGACAACTTCATCCTCTGTTTTTATCCTAAAAACAGAACACATCCTCTGTTTCTTCCGTAAGAAACATGGGCGATATAACAACAACAACAACGACTAAGGAGAAGGAGAGTAACACATCATCCATACAATGTCCTATGCTCACCTCTACTAATTTTACTGTATGGTCTATGAGGATCACGTTGTTGCTTCGGATCAACAAAGTATGGGAGACAATAGATCCTGGATCTAGTGATGTCGACAAAAACGACATGGCCAAGGCACTTCTATTTCAGTCTATACCAGAGTCGTTAACACTGCAAGTTGGAAACGTAAAACCGCAAAGGAAGTGTGGAAGGCGATAAGCTCAAGGCATGTCGGAGCAGAGAGAGTAAAGGAAGCGAGACTCCAAACACTAATGGCTGATTTCCAAAGACTAAAGATGAAAGAGACAGATTCTATTGATGAGTTCGTGGGAAAATTGTCTGAGCTATCATCCAAGTGTGCTGCTTTGGGAGAGAACACAGAATAAACAGCACTAGTGAATAAGTTTCTTGGAAGTCTACCAAGAAAACGATACATTCATATCATTGCAGCACTAGAACAGGTTCTCGACCTTAAAGAGACAAGCTTTGAGGACATTGTAGGCAGGCTTAAGATCTATGAGGAAAGGATCCGAGATGAGGATCAAGAGGAAGACCAGGGCAAGTTAATGTATGCCGATATGGAGTCACAAGCCTATCATACGAACTTTAATTCAGGAAGAGGTAGAGGACAAGGTGGAAGATTCTCTGGAAGAGGAAGGGGCAGAGGTCGATATGGCTATAATAATCAACAGAGTGATGGTTACAAGCCAAGAGATAGATCAAGGATTATCTATTACAGGTGTGATAAACCAGGGCATTATGCCTCCATGTGTCCTGATAGGCTATTGAAACTTCAAGAAGCTCAAGAAAGCAAAGCTGGCGATACGGAAGAAGCTGATGAGTTAATGATGCATGAGGTGGTGTACTTAAACGAGGAGAATGTGAATCCTTCTAAATTTGAGACTTCCACAGACAAAGACAATGTCTGGTATCTAGACAATGGGGCGAGTAATCACATGTCTGGAAAGCGTTCTTATTTTACAAAGATTGATGAAAGGGTCACAGGAAAAGTAAGGTTTGGAGATGATTCTTGTATTGACATAAATGGGAAAGGATCAATTCTCTTCGTGACTAAGGATGGAAGAAAGAAAGTATTGGCAGATGTTTATTATCTTCCACATCTTAGAAGCAATATCATCAGCTTAGGACAAACTACTGAGGCTGGTTGCGATGTCAGAATGAGAGAGAATTTCTTAACTCTACATGATAAAGATGGAAATCTTCTGGTTAGAGCTGAGAGATCAAGGAATATATTGTACAAAGTATCCATGGAAGTCGAAGAAACTAAGTGTCTACAGGTTGAGAGACTCGATGATTCTGCGATATGGCATGCCCGGTTGGGGCACATTAGCTTAGAAACCATGAGGTCGATGGTAAACAAGGAGCTGGTTCACGGACTTCCAGCTATGAACATTGAAAAAAGGACGTGTTCATCTTGTTTGTTGGGCAAACAAACTCGCAGAAGCTTTCCAAAAGCTACCATGTACCGTGCTACTCAAACACTAGAGTTGATTCACGGTGATCTTTGTGGACCAATCTCTCCACCAACAGCTGCTCAAACACAAGAGTTGATTCATAAGTATGTTTTTGTGTTGATAGATGACTATTCACGCTATATGTGGTCCGTGCTCTTGAGGGATAAGAGTGAGGCGTTCGAAAAATTTAAGAAATTTAAGGCAATGGTTGAAAAAGAGAGTGGAGCTACCATCAAGACTTTGCGAACAGATAGAGGAGGTGAATTCCTCTCTTTAGAATTTCAAGAATACTGTAGCAGATCAGGAATTAAAAGACACTTAACAGCTCCATACTCTCCTCAACAAAACGGTGTGGTCGAAAGGCGTAATAGGACTTTGATGGGAATGACTAAAAGCATCCTAAAACACATGAACATACCAAACTATTTATGGGGAGAAGCTGTAAGACATGCAACTTATCTCATAAATAGAGTTGTCACACGAACCATAGGAGCAAGGACACCATATGAACTGTTTAGGAAGAAGAAGCCGAGTGTGGTGCACTTGCGAACTTTTGGGTGTGTAGGCTATGTCAAAAACGATGGTGGATACCTAAGAAAGCTAGATGATAGGTCTCGTGCTCTAGTTCACTTGGGTATAGAACCTGGTTCTAAGGCGTATCGGATGTATGACCCGACTCACAGAAAAATCGTCGTAAGCAGAGACGTTGTATTCGATGAAGCTAAAGGTTGGAGCTGGGACAATCTTGATAGGGGCTCGAGAAACAGTTCAATCACGATCACTTTCCCGCCTGGTGAGTTTGGTAGTGACGAGACTGGTGAAACAGAGCAGCTCACGGAGGAAGATGGAGCTGTTGTGGAACCAGGCGGAGGAGAAGCAGAGCATGGTGGTGTTGATGGAGGTGATAACGATTTAGATGGTTCTGAAGGAGATGAACCCGAGAATGATGAAGGTCATTTACATGACGAAACTGTTGTTAATCCACAACAGCAATACCAGCCCCGGAGATCGTCTAGGCAAAGCACAAAACCCAGGTATCTCGATGATTATGTTTTGATAGCTGAAGCTCTAGAACCATAGAGATTATTATGATTATCGATGATGAGCCATGGGACTTTGAGGAGGCTAAAGCACTTAAGGTTTGGAGAGACGCCTGTGAGGAAGAAATAACATCCACAGTTAAAAACAAGACTTGAAATTTGGTGGATCTGCCGCTGGAAAGTAAGGCCATAGGACTAAAATGGGTGTTCAAAATTAAACACAATTCCGACGGAAGCATTAACAAACACAAAGCTAGACTTGTGGCGAAAGGCTATGTGCAGAAACATGACATAAATTTTGATGAAGTGTTTGCTCCAGTTGCTCGTATAGAAACAGTTCGAGTAATTGTGGCACTAGCTGCTACAAACGGATGGGAAGTGCACCATCTTGACGTAAAGACTGCTTTTCTGCATGGTGAACTAAAAGAAGAAGTGTATGTTACGCAACCAGAAGGGTTCATAACCGAAGGAAGTGAGAATAAGGTTTATAAGTTGAATAAAGCTCTCTATGGACTTAGACAGGCACCTAGAGCCTGAAAAAATAAGTTGAATTCGATCCTGAAGGAGCTAACTTTTGTGAAGTGCTCAAAAGAACCTTCACTATATCGGCGACGGGTAAAAGAACATCAACTCATAGTAGTTGTCTATGTTGATGATTTGTTGGTTACAGGATCGAGTTTAAGTCTCATATTCGAATTTAAGAAGGATATGGCGAGTAAATTCGAGATGAGTGATCTTAGAAGATTAACGTATTATCTTGGTATTGAAGTAATTCAGCATGACAGTGGTATTGCTTTGCCCCAAGGTAGATATGCAGCGAAAAATTTTGAGTGAAGCTGGGCTGGGAGATTGCAACGCCGTGCATACCCTTATGGACTCCGGTTTGGTGCTGTCCAAGGCGTCAAATGAACAAGGTATAGATGAGAAGGAGTATCGAAGAAGGATAGGGTGCTTGAGATATATGTTGCACACGCGACCAGATCTATCATTCAGCGTTGGAGTCCTAAGTGGATACATGCAGGATCCAAAGGAATGTCATGGGATAGCGCTAAAACAAGTGTTGAGATATCTTAAAAGGACGTTGGCGCATGGTCTTGTGTTTGAACGTGGCAATAAGGTTAGTCTGGAAGGCTATTGTGATAGTAGTTACAATATAGATCCTGATGATGGTAAGAGTACGACAGGACATATTTCTACTTGAATAGTTTTCCTATCACATGGTGCTCTCAGAAGCAAGAGACTGTGGCATTATCTTCTTGCGAAGCTGAATTTATGGCAGCTACAGAAGCTGCTAAGCAAGCCATCTGGTTGAGGGAGCTGCTTGGCGAAGTGTTTAATAGAGGCTGCGAAAAAGTGATCATTCATATTGATAATAAGTCTGCGATAACACTTACTAAGAACCCAGTATTCCATGGTCGCAGCAAACATATACATAGAAGATATCACTTTGTTCGTGAGTGTGTTGAACAAGAGTTAGTCGAGATTGAGCATGTGTCTGGACAAGAACAGAAGGCTGATATCCTGACTAAGGCACTTGAAAGAACGAAGTTTAAAGAGATGAGAGATCTCTTGGGAGTGTATGATTTAACAAAGAAAGTCTTCAAGCTTAAGGGGGAGATTGTAGGCATAAGCTTGAAGCAAACCGGGTCTACTTGAAGATCAAGTAATTGATTAAACCGAGTTATGGTTTAGGCGAAAAGATAAAGGCCAAGTTTATGTTTAAGATAGAGTCTTTTAGGAGTTATCTAAAAGATAAATAGCTAATGAGTTTTCCTAGTTTGATATGGCTTTTGTGTAAACATATAAAAAGGATCAAGTTATGATCCTAGGTCTTTTGTACGTGTTTTTTGGTTTGAGTTATTTCCAAAAGATAATAAAGGTTTTAGTTGAGTTCTTGTGTTTGATTCAATAGATACCCGAGAAATACACACTTACCCACACTACTTTTGCTAAGTTCGGACATGACGGAAAATAAGTCGGTGGATTCGGAAAACTGAACATGAGAAGACAAGCTGAGACCCAACCTGATTCCTTCAAACTTCACCGGATTGGAGGGAACGCGACAACGATCATGGCGAGTGCCCACCTCAGCGTCACTATTTGATTTCCGGCAGACTCTTGAGGAGTAGTAAATCCACCAACAAAGCCGAGAAGTTCTTCGGAAACATCCTGCGAGGAAACCAAGCACGGCCCCCTGGTAGAAACTTAGATCCAGCGAGACTCGCCGCGTTGGCGGAAAAGGCCTGCTCATGTCGTGGACGACGTCGAAGTTGACACCCCATGTTAGAAGTCGAACAAGGAATTCAGATCTGACGAAAGCATAGTAGAAATCACCAGAGAGGTCAACACCTTTGACAAAATATACCCAACAATAGATCTTTTTATATGGGAGAAGGGTCACCGGGCGGTGGGAGCCGGTGATGCCGACGATAAAAAGCCATCGGAAACATGACACCAAAGCACTAACAAATAGGGAGAAAGACTTCATTTAGATGAGAGATGAAAAGGAAGATAGAAGAGAAAAGAAAGCACACCGGATAGAAGGTGTGGCGACGCTGGCGGAGATGATGTGTGCAAGCATAACACTTAAGAACCACGCCAGAAAGAGTTTTATCAATCCACATTATTTGATCCGATTTAGCCATATTTTGGACCACCAAAACAGTTTGATCCGCATTTAGAACACCAAATACACTTAATCCATTTTTGTTCCGCTTGATCCATCAGATCAGGTTGAACGATTTCTCCATGGGAGCTTTATAATAACTTTGCAGTTAAATAACAAAACAAATAAAAGTTTAAAAGTCGAGAGGCTAAAATGTTAAATAACATTAGATTGATTAATACGTTAAAATCTCTCTATCCAACTCTTTCTTTACAGTCTTCCAAGAATTAAAAACATAAAAGTAAACAAAAAAAAAAAGATAGATAAAGACTAAAACGATGCCCTGCAAAAAACATATAGCTAAACTCCATTCTTCTCTTCACCACCAAATTTTACACAACGCCTGATGGGAGACGAAGAACAAGCTGACCTCCCATTAAACTACCAAACCACCAAAATACATAAGAACCATCAATGCCATTTACTAAAAGTTAGAGATTAGTCATCACTTAAATACGATTTACACGCTTCGATGATGACCCAAAACATTTTTTATGATGTATTACCTCTTGACATAGTAGTAGCAAAAGTCAGCGAGAATGAAGGTTTGGATGATTTCAGAAAGGAGCACCATGATAGGCCAAAACCCGTATCCTAAAGCAGTCAATAATCGCCCACGAGTGTCCAAAACCTATACCATCATCAGATTATTGTTATGCTGTAATATACAGTATAGAGCTTATTAGTTTGGAGGCGAGAAAACAAAGAGAAAAAACCTGAAGAACCCAGTGTGCACAACTCAAGAACCTGGCTATCCCCAAAGCAAATACATAATGTGCTGTGAATGGCTCCACAATCTGAGATAAGACATGCATTAGTGGTTTAAACCGATAAAGGATAGAGGCTGGTTTCTAAGCTTTTAAAGCAAGTACCTTAGTGTTTTGCATGACTCTAAGTTGAGGAAGTACCGAAACAGCTTCGAGGTAAACGCAGAACGCCCAAGAAATCTTGTTGATTATATGGTGATGTGTTGATGGGTGAATGAGAACCGATAGAACAGCACACGGAATAACCTGCAATCATATGTCCCGGAGATAATATTATCGAGACGAGCAAAATAGTCTACAAAACTAGGCAGCAAAATCACGTCCTTAAGAGTCAGAATGCAACTAAAAATTCATTTTAGCAACGGATATCTTACAAACTGATCTTATATTGAGCTAGGAGAAGCTCTTCTTTTTGTAATCTAAAATAAAGGTGTGCTACTTAACCTTATTCAGATGTATGGATTCACATTCTTAGACACAAAGACAACAACTTACGACGTAGTAGATAGCGAAATTGTCTTTGTCTTCCATGTAACTAGCTTTGAGCTTAAAACGGATCATATAGATGACCCAAAGGGTAGTCAACAATGTAGCCGAATCAAGCAATGTGTGAATATCAAATTCCATCACAAAGCTACAATACAATCTCACCGCCAGAAACAGAGCCGTTAGCTCTTGTGTCTTCAGAGATAGTCCTGTCCAAACAAACACCAAGAAAGATTTGTGCAATTCAATGTCAGATCCAGACAATATGGGATCTAACGAAAGCACCAAACAAAACCCAAATCCAAAATCGAAGCAGATCGAAAGAAAATCAATACAGAATCAAGAATTTCTAAAATTTTCTCAAGAGGAGACGTGGTAACCTGCGCAAGTTTTCTCCTTGGTGAGTTTGTAGATGAGGACGGAGATTCCGAGGGCATGAACAGCCTCGGCAGCGACAAAAAGATTGTCGTGGTCGTGAACAATCATTCTTAGGAAAACGAGGGCAGTCATGGCGGAGACAACGCCGAGAAAAGCTTTGATCTTTGGTGGTTGCCGGCGAACCCATGTCGTCACGGCGTGGATCGGCCTCTTCGCCGCCTTCATCTTCGATTCGATTTTCACTTTCTTACAGAAAAAAAAGGGAACAGAAAAGTTGAAACCTTTAGGAACTTGGTACGATGATTCGAAAACCTTTAGATCTGCCTGCTTCTTTTATCTGCAAATCGATTTTGTGGACGACGATCAGGTGATTATTATTACACGTTTTTTTTTTGGTAGAGTGGGAACTCGAAACGAGTCACGCAATAAATTAAACCAAAAAAAATCGTTTTCCTTTTTACTTTCGAACAAAAAAAAGTCGAGAATTTACTATTTTAAGATGGCGACACGTGGAAGATTAGGTGAAAATTAGATTCGTGGTAAGTCAACGACTCCGTGCCTTCGTCTCTTCTTTGTTGTATCGTATCCATAGAAAAAACTAAAGGATGGTATCTCTCTTTTCTAGACCGGTTATTCTCCTCGTATCTGTTAAACGGTGATCGTCCGACTAGTTTTTCTGCAATCCGATTTTTTTAAGCATTCCACTGACTAACTTATGGAATTAGATCTTAACTAAAATTTACTCGTAAAATCAAATAAAAATATATTATAACTACTCAAATTATATAAATTAGTTATTTTTAAACTAAAAGCAAGTCAAAAAAATAAAAAAATCACAATTATAGACTTATTATATATTTATAAAAGTTAAGTTAAATTAAAAATATCAAAATAATCAAAAAACTATTCCCCGATTAATCTTCGTTTAATCTCTGATTTTCTAACTAGGCGCTAAACCTAGCTTCGCCACTCGACTAGCGCCTAACGAGATCTAGAACATTGGGTGGTATATATTTTTTGAGACCCGGATCGGGCCGGCCGGTTAGGTCGGTTCGAGTGCGACCCGGTAGGTTTTCCGGTCCGCAACTGATTTTTACACAGTAAAATCCAGAACTGAATCTCTCTGTGATGTTGTGCATGCTCACTGGAAACCACCCATGAAATTCTTCGAATCGTTTGTTAAAACCCGTTCAAATCCCTTTTTCATGCATTTAGATTTGATTCATGGAGATCCGTCGTCGATTCACCGGTGATTCACAAACTCATTACCGAATCATCACCATTACTTAAAAAGAGGTTCTTCCTCTTCATCTTCTTCTTCTTTCTCGGAAACAAAAACCTTCTTCTTCTTCTTTATCTTCTTCTTCTTCTTACTTCTCAGAAACAAAAATTGAAAATCGA
Organism: Anastatica hierochuntica; assembly: GCA_900406275.1. NCBI lineage: Eukaryota > Viridiplantae > Streptophyta > Magnoliopsida > Brassicales > Brassicaceae > Anastatica > Anastatica hierochuntica. Next base: position 11,005 of record OVAN01000253.1, on the reverse strand, counting down.
AGTTGGCGTGAGAGAGAAAGCCATTTGAGAGGAGCGAGTTGATATGGTCGAACCCGGGTCGCCCAGTGACCCCACAACCCGAATTTTTTCTGGATTGATTTCCGAGTCGAATATAAAAACATTGATATTTTTTAAAATATAACTTAACTGTAAAATCTTTTTTGTTTGTATAAGTAAAACTGACTAAGACTATGTTCTTTTTTCATTTGAAGCAAACCAATAATTATGTGCTTCTTCTTGGCATGTGACCATGTTAACTATATAGTTTTCATTCGATTCAAAGAATCATATAAACATATGAAATTGGATGACATAAGAATGTATATGCTTTTACTTAGTTAATTTTCCCTTCTAAAACAAAGTTAGATGAGAGTATCAAGACTACTGTGGCGAAATATTTCCAGAAGGTGAGCATAACATATGCTATTGTGGGCAACAAACCAAGCAAACCATCACATGTTTGGAAGAGTATTCTCCAAACCTTACCTCTGATCAAAAAGGGCTTACGCTGGAACATAGGAGATGATAAAGCAGTAAAGTTCTTTGAAGATAATTGGCTCTAATTGTTCCGTAAAGGCTTCCAAAATGTACCAATAACATTCCTCAGCCATAATTTCCTTGTCGCATATATTATGGATTTGTCAAGAGGGGCTTGGAAAGAGGGACAATTATCTTTGCTTATTCATCAGATGATATAAATCATGTCAAACTTATCAGACCTACTTTGCTAAAGGCTCAAGATAAGCCAGGATGGATCTATACAACTCATGGGGAATATAGCTCCAAATCAGGTTACAATATCCTTCGTAGTTGTGAGAATTCAACTAATAATCATTTGAAGAACTTATACATGTTAATCTGAAGCTTAGAGACACAACCAAAGATCAGAAATTTTTAGTGGAGAATTCTCCATGATAGCCTCCTAGTTGGTACTAATCTAACAAAAAGAAAGCTACAGTTGGACTCTACATGTCAAACATGTGGAGAGGCATTAGAAGATATGAATCATCTACTATTTCAATGCAGAATGACACAAGAAATGTGGAAGTTAGCATCATTGAGACGCTTTATCAAAGAGCAATTGCTCCACAATTCCTTAGCTAATAATGTGAGATGTATACTTAATCGTAAGGACAGTAATAAAGGTCAAGACTTACATCTACTTGCATTTATTGGCAGGCATTTGTGGAAAGCAAGAAACGAGTTATGCTTTCAGAGCAGGAAAACTCCTATCCCCGTCATTATACTAAAAGCATTGATGGAGATGAGGCAATGGACAAAGGCAAATAGGCGTGTTCCAGAAACATAGCGCTTAGGCAATCGTAATAACATGTTGGCCCAGACACAGCAGCAGGTTTGTGAACTATCTAATGCATGGTTGATGCATCTTGGATTTCAATGCAGGAACAACCAGAGATTGCTTGGGTGTTTCTTGATCAGATAAACAAACCGTTTTTGTAGGGTTCAATGTTTATAAGTCCAATTGCATCTCCTCTAAAAGTTGAAGCAAAGGCTTTAAGAATGGCTATCTTTCAACTCCAAAGATTGGGATATAATTTACCTATTTTGGAAACAATCTCCTTTTATATTCTCATCTCAACAAGATGCATAAAGATGAAACAAAATTGGATGATACATTACAAGGTGTGTGAGAGATATTAAAGGGCTAATTAAAGGCAATTATCTGCAATAATCTCATCCGATTTTAGCATATCAGGAAACTACAAAGCTTATATTCTGGCCAAGGAAACTAGAATTAAGTCTCTACCATATGTAAATTAAATGGTTGTGACGTACATTCCCAAAATCTCATCTAATGAAATCACAAGTTGACAAAGAAAAGCTAGATATGCTTTTGTTATTCACCAAGAAAGAAAACATCATAAACCTTTTATCGATTTTGAAATTTTAGACTCGAATGGCTGAAATAAACTTAAAAAGAGAAGTGAAGATTGAAGTCTAAAACAAAGTTTGAAAACAAACATGGCAAATAGGCTTCCAATCATATAACTCTCCATCGGTTTTGATCTCTCTCTCTCTCTCTCTCTCTCTCTCTCTCTCTCTCTCTCTCTCTCTCTCTCTCTCTCTCCATAGATATTTACATAGCAAACATATATACATTACATACTACAAAGATATATTGATAACATATTTTATATTTGAAAGAAAAAATTTAAGACAACACCCAATCTTTTAAATGCATAGTATCTCCATTGATAGTTTGACATTAACAATGAACAGCGGTCTTAGTTTATCATCAAAATTCAATTGCGTCTCTCTATTTTTCTATATAGATACTGAAAAGACGATCAAACCCCAGAGATTTAAAAGAAAAAAGGTGATTGATCTATCAAAAAGTATTGCAAATGCGTACTTATGCCTTTTTAAGGAAACTGAACTATGAGGAAACTCGAAGTCGACGTGTCTTCTTTTTATTAAAATAAAATTGAAAAGGATAATTTTGAGGATAATTTTGGGTTTACATTATTGTAAATCTTATTCCTCTAATGAAAATGATTAAAGGTGTATATTAGGAAAAAATCTATTTTAATTTTGGCTCTCTTTTTTTCACTGAAACACTTTTCATTAAGAAAGCGGTACAAAAATCTTCGCTAGTGAGAAACCAAAGAGACCCGCCGACCTTATAAGGGCGAGAGATACAAAATGTGCCATTGAATTACAAGTAAGACAATAAACACGGAAAATAAAAGGTACATCCATCAGGAATGCTATAGGTAAATAGTCAATAACTCCACCAATGTTGCAGGAAAATAGTCGAAAGCTCGTTGCCAACCAATAAGAACATCAATGCCACGATTGAGACACGAAGGTCTCTGTGGTTTTGAAACTCCATGTTTGCGCCGAAAGTGTCGAAACACTGGGTTCTTGAAAAGCTTGGTCACGAACACGATGAGAGAGAACTCCCGTGACCCAAAACCCTTGAATATCAATATCTTTGCCAGACTTAGAAAAATTACAGTTGAAAATCCAGCGCGAACTGATATCAAGGATAAGGGAATATAGTCTCAGAAAGACGAAAGGCTTTAATGAGAGAACATTCTTCTATTTTCTATCTTGAAAGCTCCAGAGATTTGAACTTATAGACGTAACAGTAGCTCGACACCTTTATTCACGGAGAAACTGGCCAAAATAATAGATATCAATAAATATGAAGGTCTTATCTTGAAAACACACTCTATTATGGAGAAAACAGAAATTTCCCCAGGTGTGGAGAAAGTGAGCTCCTCATAACCAATAAAGGTACACTCCAACTTGGAAGTTATTTTTCCATTATCATTCACGTCTAGAAAATGGCCTTTACGGTTTTTGAGAAAGTATTTATCGGTTCGCCATCTAAACACAATGTGAAGAGTATTGAAGAGAAAGTGACATTTATGGCCGGCGAAAAAATGATATTTATGGCTTTGGACAAACAATTGTCGACTCGGTACATAGACGCACCGTGAAGAGTACCGACGCGAAAAAGACATTTATAACTAGCGAATAAATAACAATTGTGGCCTTCGAAGTCTTTGTTAATTACCTGTGAATAGATTACAATAACAGAATTAGCATCTTCGAATATAACGAACGCCCGAAAAAATCTTTAATTTTGGCTCTTTTAGTCAAAATATCTCTAGCTTTATGAGTTGTACTTGATCCGTATGAATATATTTCTAAAACCTTGAGTGTTATGAATTTTTGATCCATAATGTCTTGAATATCCAAAATCAAATTTTAGATACTCTAATTTCAAGAACATTCATTAATCCACATTTTAACATTGATATTATAAACCACTAACCCAAACCTGTGTGACGATATGGAGCAAAGTTTTGGATCTATAAATATATCAGTAAATGGTGTTTAACTGTTTAATATCTCATAAGTACAATTCAAAAGAGACAAAAGGCTATCGGTATAATGACAAAACTGTAAATCTCCACCTCTTAACTCTCCGACATCCTTTACTTCGTTCTTGTGCGTGTAATATATCTTCATCCGACTCGGAAACAGAACCTCGAAGAACACACAGTCAGATTCTATATCATGAATTCTCACTGGAAACGATGGATAGTAACGGGTCAACGTCTCTTTGAGACCAATACGGTGCATTTTAACCCAAGTAGATCCATTGGAGCCACTCATCATCCAAAGCTCCATGTTTGGTTCAATAGCATTGTAGTCTACTACCCAAAGATTCCCTCTTATTCCACATAAGCTAAAGTCATGATAAGGTTTGTCTTTGAAACATGGCGGTGGAGGTAGAACAGAGAACTTATCTTGTTCTAGAGAGAAAGACACGATCTTCGGAACACAATCTTTTGTTGTCCAATAAAGGAATCCATCCGATTGAACTGGAGGGTACGGTTGTAAAAGGTAAGGGCATTCTCGTTCTTGTAATTTCCATGGAGAGATGTTGAGATGATGATTATAGTTTTTGGTAGTGATGGTAATGGTGAGTATCTCGAATTTGCTGATTGGGTGATAAGGAAGGAAAAATCTAATGACTTTGTATTGTAATGTCGAAGAAACAAAGCCAAAGGAGACAACACTAGGGGAAGAAGAAGAAGAAAAGGAGGAAGATTTGGGTATTTCTAGGGTTTGTTGGTTAATAGGGTCGAAGAGAAAGTGTTCCTTGTCTGACACGAAACAGAGAAATTGATGGTTCGAAGAGAAAACTCTGACTTTTTCTCCAAGGAAGCGTTTTGTGATGGGTTTTTGTGTATGATCAAATAAAAGGTTAGGTTCTAAACCGAGGGATGTCTGAAAGTCTGTTAGAGCCACGAGAGCCGCATGAGCGGTTCCATTGGATTTGGTGAAGAGGAAGAGTTTGAGTTCTACGGTTAGGGATCCGCCGAAAGGAGTGAATGCAGTAAGGGTGGATAAAGAGTTTAGGGCACGACGGTGGTGGAGACGGAGGAAGTAGGGTTCGGAGATTACGGAATTGAATTGCTTTGAAACTAGTCGGAGTTTTGGTAACGTTTTGCCGGGAAGAAGAGAGAGGATTTTGAGAATAACTTCCGGAGGCAGAAAAGAAGAAAACATCTTTCCAAGTAACCAATGAAAATATTTATGTTAAGATTTATATATAAATGTATATGCGTATTCGCCAAGGATTTAGGTTAGGAAAGTAAGAGTAAAAGAAAAAGTTAAGTATTGTATTCCAATTTATTTTTGATTTTATTCTTAAACTTTTATTAGATTTTATGGATTCTTCAAACCGTTACCACTCGGCCAATTGTAATATGAGGCCCTTATAAACCGTTAGAGCACCTTTATTGAAGGTTCTAGTGGGGTTCACACAAATTCCAAAAAAATTAAAGAAATAAAATAATGTTTTTTTAAGATACTGTCTCACAAAGTCTTTTTCGTAAGAGGCGGTATCATCAACTTTTCGTGGACCCCACGACACGTGGCGGCCCGCGAATGGTTCGTTTAATATATATTTTAAAACGAAAAAAACATATATATAAAAACAATTTTGGGAATCGAGCACCCAGGATCGTTAATGGGCATACTCTTACCATCTGATCTTGACTGTTTGCTTTTCTTTTGGAAATATTTGTTAGTCATCACTCATAGTTTTTCAAGGTTGGGCAAAAATTCGGAATGCGAAATACCAATCCAAACCCTACGTGAAAATCTGAATATGAACTCGAATCGATTTATAAAAATATTTTGGGTATTAGCTGAAAGATTACCTAAAATATTTAGAAAGTTGATGAATCTCGAAATCTAACTCCGAACCGAGGTGTTTAATTTGTAATGAAAGTGCTAAAGAATGTAACAATTTTATTAACTGTGTAATTCAAATGGTGAAATACAATGCGGGAGCTAGTGAAACTAAGATAAGAGATTGTTTCTGTGTTCAAAGGTTTCAAAATCGATCCCCTTCCTCTTGCTCTTCCTCCTCCTTTTATCTCTCTTGAGTATGTGTAACTGCCGTTAGATATTTTCAACATAATCTTCTTTCATCAATGCGTCAGTTAATGTACCCTGATTTTGTTGACTTTGTTGACTATTGTCAGCGATATGGGCCTCTTCTTCTTCTACGGTCCATACCCTCCTTGTACTCCCTTCGATTTTGTTATGGGCCATTTTGGCCCATAGCCGATTCTCGGTTTGCTATCCTGGTTATTCATATCGGATTTGGTAGGGTGGAATCCACCTCCATCAAAAATCTTGAATCAAACCTAAATCTAAAACTCTAAAATCCAAAATCAAATATGAACTCGAAAATTTGGAAAAAGTTCGAAAAAATCATAAAATATCAAATTTTTTTGAATAAAATCGTACTAAACTTTGTGACAAAAAAAACTCGTACTAAACTCGAAATAATTTCGAATATATTCGAGTTTCTCTTACAATATTTAATATGAATCGAATCCGAATATATTTGAACCAAACTCAATCCAAATTATGGAAATGCTTTGGGGCTTAATGTTATGCATCTGAAAACCCATAATCTGAATGGAACTGAACCAATCCATTTTGAAACTCGAATGCCTCACCCCTAGTTTTCTCATCGAAAAAATTTTCTCGTTTTTTATCTTTTTAAAAAGTGTCTAAACAAAGTAGAACAAAACGTAGTAGATTTGTAGGTCTCAATGTTTGCAGCTTTTAAAATGGATTTCGGATTTTAGTTTTTGGTTTTGATTTTTTGATTTTTGATTTTTGATTATGATATATATTTGTTTTTTATCCAAAACTCATGATAATTGGTTTTTTGCATTCTGTGTACAAAAAACAATTCCTTAAAATCTATATTCCCTATAGTTTAGGAAATCTAATTTTTCTTCAAAATTATCAATGGAGAAAAAGTGGTTTTTGAAAAATAAAAACCACAAATCAATGCAAAAATCAGTATATTTATAATGTCTTAAAAATTTAAATAAAATATTATGTTAAACTGGGGATTGAACCGAGGGAAATTGTAATCAGTATTACAAAATTCTAGATTAATTCATTTTTATATCTCAAAATTTAATTTACTTTTTATCTCCTATTATTTTTCATTTGTTCACAAACGGAGTTTTTTTTTGTAAAAACCCCAATATAACCAATACTGTAATAAGTCTTGCACTTCTCCTTGAGACAACACATCAACATTTTTAAAAGCTATAATATAACACATCACTAAAAAAATAAAACTAATAAACCAATCAAAACAAAACATTAATACACATCATGTTTTTGTCAATTTTAAACATAAATTAAATGTTTTTTTGTCTCTCATTTATATTTTATATTAATTATGTCAAAATAAGACTAATAAATAAAACTCATACATTTGCACATCATCAATATAATTTTGCTTATATATTAAAAATGTTCAAGTCTTAACCATGTTAACTAAATATTGTTCGAGGTGTTTTTCTAACTTTATTAGTTCTTTTGTATATAGTAATTATATTGAAAGTTTTGAAACATAATTAATTAATCTTTTATTTGCACTGTCATTTGTTTCTAAAGATAATTCAAAATTTTCAATTTAAATTGAACTCGTTTTTTACAAAATTAGATTACAAAGATCCAAAAATAGTTAGAGATTTCAAATATTTGTAGTTTTAGTTTGAATTAAAATAAGGTTTTGACCACTATAAAAAAGTACAAGAAATAGGAAGAAGTATATTATGGATTGACGACGATGAAAAAAATGACATTGTTAATGTATTTATACTACTTTACATAACTCATCTTATATATGAATACTAGTTGATTCGCCCGTGCGTCGCACAGACCTGAATTTTATTCTAATACCGCTAAAAACCAAATAATTGTGGTAATCATTTCATCTGACTTCGATGCAATGTAAAAAGTAACAATTTAATATCCAAAGTGCAAGAAACAAAAGACAATGTTTGCTGTTTGACATTTCAATCTCTAAAAACCCGAAGAAATTATGCGACCAATGCGTCTTCCATCTTGTTTAGTTAGCTAGGTGTTGGTCCGTGCCATGCAAGGGCATGGAGAAATTTTAAATTTAATTTTTTTTAAATAAAATATGATATAATTTTTGTTTATTCCCGTGAAGCTAGTGTTGACTCGTACCTTGAACGGATATAGTTTGTTTTTATATTATAAACATCATATTGTGGGTTTTGAAACAGTTCGAGTCCGATTCGGTTTAAGTTTTTTGGGTTCTGGTCGGATTTTATAAAACTATTAAAATCCGGGCAAACCCCATACTTTTTCGGGTTTAGGTATTTTCAGGCTTTTAGGTTTTTCGAGTTAAGGTTTTTCAGTTTTTTCGGGTTTTAGATTCGGTCTGGGGCTTCTGATTTTTTGGTGTTTATGGGTTCGGGTTCAGGTTTGGTGTAGGAGTCTATTTGGGGGGGGCATGCATAATAGGGGTATAAGGATAGGAGTGCATATAGTATATGTGTGTGAAAATGTTTTAGAAGCCCATTTACTTTTACGGGTTTCTAGTTCAGTTTGGATTAGCCCGGAAACTCGAACTATTTTGAAATGAAATCCGATCGGGTTTCTTCAAGTAATGGTTCATGTTCGGATGATGGTTTTTTGGTAGTGTTTTGGGGTTCGGATTAAATGTCCATACTTACATAGCGTTATGAAGATAAGGAAAGCCATCACGACTCGGTGACTACCCTTCGATGTGAAAGAATCAATCGTCTGATCTAATAAAGCTCACGGTTAAATATCAAAGAAATTATCGAGTTTTCAGAAAGAACACAAAAAGTAGTTAACCTGTTTGCGGAATAATTAAACAGAGTGAGAACTTTCAATGACCCTATTGTATAGTCGTCTTATATATTCATATTTATAATACTGCAACGATGATACACATTGTGACGTGGTATCGTAAACGTTTTCTAAATTATTAAATTTCTACATTATAAATTATCACCTATTTGCTGAAAATATGAGCTATCTTTCAAAGTTCCTCAATGTTTCTAATATTTTTATAAGCAAATTCTCTCATTTTTATTTTCTAAAACAACACCTTGATACATAAGCCTTGTTCATTTTTGCATCTATATTTGGATGTTGCATCTATATGCAAATTAAAAATAATCAAACGTACAACATCTCGTGTATCTCATCCAGATGCAACATCCAAATACTTGAGATTAAGATGCTAAAATCTGCATATTTGAGATGCACCGAAATAAAGAGTTTGGATGCAAATTTTGCATCTCAAAATACAAAAGACCAAAGTACGCTTGATTAAAAGAAATATTTTAGTCGAATATAAATAAAAACTACCAAAACACAAAAAATTTTAAAACCTTCAAAGCTTCAAAAATTACTAAAAACACAAAAAACTATCAAAACTCGCAAAAATCGTAAAACCAGAAAAACCGTTAAAACCATAAAAACCGCAAAAACCACAAAAACAATAAAACCCTCCAAAACCGTTAAAGCCGCGGAAACTGAAAAACCGCAAAACCCACAAAATCATAAATGCCGCAAAAGACCGTAAAATCCTACGGAAAACGCAAAAACCTGTAAAACCCGCAAAATCGTAAAAAAGTTAAATCCGTAAAAACTGCAAAAACTGTAAAATCCGCATAAACCGCAAAATCGTAAAACACACAAAAATCATAAAAACGCAAAAACCATAAAAACAACAAAAACCGCAAAACTCGCAGAAATCGTAAAATTGGGTTTTGACTTTTAAGCGTAAAGGAGAATACTTTTAGGTTAAGAAAAAGGATTATAGCTTATTAGTTACGGAAAATGCAACAATAGACTTTTCCCAAGTGTTGGTGAATCCTCATTCCATCGTTGCATTTAGGTATGGTTTCAGATCACTCTTCCTTGTTTTCATTCTCTTAAGAAACTTGTGTCAGCTGAAGTATATTTGCCTTTTGAAGTCAAAAAACAATTTTGTTTAATCATAAAAATGTGTTATTAATTTTAAAATTGATAAGTAGAAATATCATAATCTAATTATTTAAACACAATTTTCTAGATTTTAGACTTATCGTCATAATATATATTAAATTTCTAAAAGATTTAATATTCACACATGGATTTGAGAAAATGAATATTAATTTTATTTCGAATAAACTATATGAATGCGTTGACAAAAATGGGTGTGAGTCTCATTTCTGATTAGGAATGCGGGTAGCTTTTCAACTTCATTTGTTGCATGTTCAACAGCGTACGACGTCCATATCACCTTGAAGTTCAGCTTATGTTGAAACTTCTATTGAAACACACCGTTTACCTTTCCGGTTGTTCACTTCTTCTTGCCTTACTTTTAAAATTCTAAAACATTCTATGAGCTTTCTTTCGTCGCATCCCCAAGTTGGCTCGTTATATGAAGACAACCTTTGCCTCCTCCTTCTTCTTCTACAAAGGTTGTCTCTATTTACACTGTTGAGTTGTCCACTGATGTCCAAGCAAGACTCATTACAACCTCTACTGGTGATTGTTCGTTCATATTCCCTGTGTGGAAAACGGTTTGTTGCCGACATAATCTGCAAGGTACAATTCATCAGTCGTAAACTTTTCAATCATTCACACCGCTCTAGTCTTCCCTCTCTTTGATTTTGTTGAACGAACCATCTGCTCTACGTCAACCATGTCAGGTCATGCAAGCACATCTATTTCTATACACATCCTCACAAGTAGAAACAATTCGTATAAACCTTCAATTGCAAACCTATGACCGAGCGCAACATCCACCACCAGAGGCATATTTTGATCTCTACTCCATACTAGCACCAACTGAAATGAAAGATGAAACCCGAATTCATATATTACTTGCAGAAAACGATAGATATACAAACAGAACACTCAACACCAAAGTTTGAGTCATACCCAGTCAATGAGCTTTGCCTTGGCAGGAGTTCTTTATAAATCATCATAAATTTTCCTTCCGATTAAGAGTGAAAACAGAAAAACTCCATAGCCATATACATCAATCTTAGTCGAATAGAATGCATCCGACAGTTCCCTTGATCGAATGAACCACGTGTGCGTTGATGGCTCAAGTTTTCACCCAAGAAATCACTGCAAGCGTACAGTTAGT
>OVAN01000252.1:46227-71189 GCA_900406275.1 Anastatica hierochuntica | reverse complement strand
AAAGTTAATGAATTTCAAAACTAATTTATTTATATATTTATTTTCTTTTATAGTTATGAAAATTAAATAACGGATGATATGTGGTTATCTACTATAATTTTTCTTTATTAGATTAACTAATCAATCTACTTGATTTATTAAACTATTAAACTAATTTAAAGAGTTGTAAAATTAATTAGGTATATAGATTTGTGGCTAAACAATGAACGATAGAAGCTAATTAACTAAAATGGTAACATACACCAAAATTATATAGAGGTAGGAGGTTCGAGTCTTGGTTTCATAACTATTCTTTTTTTTCGTCGTTTTGGATTTAACGAAAGTTATAACAGATTTAACGGTTGACTTTCGTTGGGTCTTTTTTGGCTTGGTCAACGAAAGTTTGTGATTTAAATGGAAAATTTTGAAACATTGAGGTTTAAAATGACTTAAGTGAAAGTTGGGGATTTTTTTGGCCAAAATTTGAAAGTTGGGGATTTTTAGGCATTTTTCCCATATGTTATATATCAATCTTTGTCATTTTATTAATGAATTGAAAAAGTTATGGAGAGTTCCTATCAATAATAGAATTTATTGTCTAAGATTTTTTATTTTGTATATACATATTTTGAGTTAATTTCATTTTTTGTGTGCGACGAAAAACACATCACCACAACCTAAAGTGTTTTTGAATAAGATTGAAAAACGTTTGTCAGCTATACAAAGTATAACCTAAAAAGTTTCTAAGCCATACGAAATATAATATCAAATTCTCTTAATAAAAGGTAAATAGATTTTGAATATAAAATAAAATGTTGAATACTAAAGCATGTAAAAAAACTTGAATCAACCAAAGTAGGATGATTATTTTTTCGTCTGAAATTTTATGGCTCATCAAAAATAGAATAACAAAGTCATACAACTGATCAAAACATACCAGAAAAGAAAAAAACATATCCATAAACCTAAAAGAAGATAAAATCGGATGATAAACTTATTCTTCTTGTCGGAGACGGTTGTGCAACCAAACTGAACCACCGATAGAAATATGCGATACAAATATATTGTCTCGTATAACAATCATTGCAATATCTTGCGTGATCCAGTTGGCTATATAATATTTTAACTCAAATATCAAAATCTTTTTTTTTGATACGAGTGGATTGACAAAGCCCAATCTATAGCCAAACCCTATAACGCGGGGCATCGCGACTTGGTGGAATCGAACTCCAGACGCCTGAGTATTCAACACCAGGACTTTACCACTAGACCAAATGAGTCTCGGCAAAATATCAAAATCTTATCCGACGTTTTCATTTTTTTCGTGGAATTAATTTTTAATAATGTTATGTTAATAATAAATATTTATGAATAACAAAAAAAATTAATTTGTTTTTAATAGGTGTCATTTTCTAAAAGCATTAAAGACATTAAAATGCGAATAATCCAAATTTAAACGAACCAATCCGAGTCGACCCGAAAATCCGAATGCTCACCGACTTACAGCTATTGTAACGTTCTTGCAAATTGTACAACTACTTCTACCTCCATTATTGTTAGGTTAATATATTTATTGTAGATTCCTGCTTTCAAGAACACTCGTTGTCAAAATCTTCAGCGTGGACCCCACAGTTCTGACTACTTGACTTTCCTCGTGTCGGAAAATCTAATCTAACATCAAAAGACTAAATCACAGCCGTTTATTTTCCTAAAGACATCTTTAAATTACCAAACTACCCCCCTTTCCTTAACCCTTGTAGTATTATTTGTCAACACTTTTCATCGTGGACTCTTTTTAATCTCATTACTCACTCACTCACTCACTCACTCTCTTTTGTTTGTATACAGAAGCAGTTTCATGCAAATTTATTTCATGAAGATAATAATAACAATCTTCAAATGAGTGGTCAAGAATCTGATTTAACCAGTGTTGGTATTGAAGTCTCCGTCCTTTATTTTTTCTTTTTTCTTAACTCTCTATTGTTGTTCTCTTGATTCATCATGGAATAATCTAGTTTTGTTTCTAAGGTACTGATTCTTTCTTCTCTAATCATCGTTTCATTTCTTGGCTTCAATCTTAGTTTTGTTTCTCTTCTCCCTCTTGTTGCTACTTTATGATTTTTGCTCTTTAGATCATGATCATCACGACGATCATATGATCATGTAAGCTTTTGAATTAGACCCAATCTTTACTTTATTCTATATTGCTTTTCTTGAGTTTTTTGGTTAATCATTAGGTTATTTTTAATGTTTTAATATTATTGAAAGAATTGTTTTATTTTTAAGCAGTGACAACATATGCTTTAGTGATCAATAGAATATATTTTGCCTCTTTCGGCTCTCTAATTTATAAAATATATATGTGTTTGCCTATATGAAGAAACAAGTATTTTAATGTTTGTGGCTTTGGTTAGATCCAATGATGATTGCTGATGGCAGAGTGATGATCAAAACAGAGTTCTTATGCATTTGATATATGGTTATTGATTTTGTTCATCAACAAGCATTACAATTATAATCATTTTGTGATAGTAGAAGCTATAGTATAACATGCAGTACAGCTCATGAAAGCAGAACTCTATATGAGTTCTCTACAGACACAGTAAAGCTATCTCTCTTTTTTATCCATATCACTTTTTCTAGATCTTTTATAATCATTATATTAAAAAAATTATTTTGTATGTTAAAAAAGTTATGTAAAAATTGGACATATGAGCAGTCGTGCAAGTGTTACACACGTGAACCGGATACATATGTCCAAAAACAACTAAGAAGACCAGATATTATAGTCTATGTCTACTTGTGTCTGGTCCTCGTAGGTTTTTTTGAGCATACATGTCTGGCTCACGGGTGAAACATTTGTGCGACTGTCTTATATAGCCATTTTTTGCGTAATTTTTTTAACAAATAAATAACTTTTTATTTATTTATATTTTATTTTGTCTTAACAACAAATTATATGGTCGAAATCACACGGATGTTTCAAAACAAAAATAATTATGAAGTAGAAGTATCAGTATTAAAAAATTATTTTTCTAAAAAATAATTATAAAAGTTTTTGAGACTTTTCAAATGTTAGATAGATCATTATTTTTCTATCATGAGACACATCATTAAAAAAATTTAATTTGAAAAATCCAATCAAAACATTTTTTATTTTTACACATAAGTGTTTTAGTATTACACATCAACTTTAATTTAATTTTATGTTTTTTACATACATTAATAATTTAATATTTTAGTATATTGTAGGCATGCACAATAAATAATATAAACTAAAAAATATTAATGATTTTCTTAATCATATTGGTCTATACAAATAATATTAGCCAAAAACAAAAAAATTTGTGCTGTTAAATTTTTTGTTTTGATATGTATATAATTATCACATATATTTCTATAATGTTTATAGGAATATTACATAGTTTTTTTTATAAAGTAATATTTGAGTATGTTATTCATATATTTATATAGATTGGCATTGACTACACCCAAAATAATGTGCATAAATATTTTTCAAGTGAGTTGGATGATTACAAAAAAGCAAGAAAAAATTTGAAAGGAGTCTACGATAATAATAGAAATTCAAAATAAAAGTGGATGATCCTCTATTGTATCGTCTCTTAGTTATTTTGAATATAGTATGTACCATAATCTCTTAAGTTTTAAGTTTTCTAATTTTTTTTATATGTCATACGAAAATTAATTACTTTTAAATATTTAAATAAGGTACAATAATAGTTAGCTAAATATCAAAAATGTTATTCGTTAAAATATGATGAAAGTATAAATATTGAAATTTTAAGACAATTTTTTTTTGTTAATGGTTAATAAGTTCAAATATACAGTTCCATTTTTAACAATTATTATATATTTAACTAATTAACATGCTAACACTAATATTATGATTATAAAGTGATAATTAAAAATAAATTTACCACAACTTAGCATAAATATTTACCTAGTTTTATTCTCTATAATACTATTGAGCCTGGCTTTAGGTTTCACTTTAACAAATAATTATTCTTAACATAATCCTATGTATTTTTTTTAATGCAACTACTAGCTATTGGGCCCAAAACCACAAGGCCCAGTTAGAAAAGGCTCAGTGAAGAAAACCCTAAGAGAATGCAAAGCTGTTTGATCATACAATACAATCTATCATAGTAGCTTTGTGGTATGAGCCCAACACTTGAGTTGAGTTCTTGCCATGTTTCTTTAGTGAGAGTCAGAGAGACATTAGAATCCCCCATGTTCTGTTTCTTCTTTGCTAAATTTTTTTCTAACATTTAAGGTTTGTAACAAAGTCATGGCCTAGCTTTTGTGTTTATAATCACTTAGCATATAAACTAAACACTTTATAACTCCACAAAAGTATAAGATTCTTCTTCATTTTGATTGCTACTGAGAATTCTCTTCTCTTGTTATTCTTGTGGTCCAAAAACGTTTTTGCTTTTCCCTTTGAAGTTTTTTAGAATCTGATTATTCATTGTATTAGTTTATGTAGCAGCAATCAAATAGTATATTGATCAAAGAAGGAGAAAAATCTTATAGTTATTACTCTTCCTTTTTTGGAGATCTTTTGAGTTTATATGCTTATATGAAGATATGCATTTGACTTTTGGTTTTGGTTTTGGTTTTGGTTTTAATTCTATTGCCATAGCAGTATCTTCATGTAACTATGTTGTTGGTTCACTGATCATCCTAAGAGATTTAAAGAATGATGAAGAGAAGACGTTTCTACGACTTGAAGCATCCTTTTGATCCATGTCGTAAGTTATGCATATATACAAGTTCTTTGAATGATTGGGAGCAATGTTTTTATACTAAATAATGGTTTTTCGGTTAGCTTTCGAACTCTTTTGTTCGGGTACTTGGAAGCCTGTGGAATACATAAGGATTGAAGATGGAAAGATGGCAATACGTTTGTTAGAAAGCGGTTATGTGTTGGAAGACATCCGTCCTTTCCAAAGGCTTCGTCTTAGATCAAGAAACGCGACTTTGAGCGATTGTACTTGTTTTCTTCGTCCTGGTATCGATGTTTGTGTTCTCTATCCTCTCCCTGAGGATGTCTTGGAACCGGTATGCAGATACATGTAGCTGCAATGGTCTAAAATTTTCGTAAAATTTTCGTTTTTTATATATCTGTTTCTTGCATAGGTTTGGGTCGATGCGAAGATTAGTTCTATAGAGAGGAATCCTCATGCATCTGAATGTTCTTGCAAGATCTATGTAAGAATATATAAAGATCAAGGCTGCATTGGTGTGGAGAGACAAAGAATCAATAGAGATTCCGTGCTTATCGGTTTAAACCAAATCCGCATTCTCCAAAAGTTTTACAAGGAACAAGTTTCTGATGTGTTCTATAGGTTTATATTCTCCGAAGACTGCACCTCGCTGATGAAAACGAGACTGTCTTTAGGGAAGTTCTTGCCGGATCTTTCGTGGTTGATTGTTACTTCGGTTATGAAAAGCATTGTGTTTCACATACGAACCGTGCAGAACAAGATGGTTTATCAGATTGTAACAGAGGAAGGCTCTAGCAGTTCCTTGAGTTCGATGAATATTACAGTGGAAGACGGTGTTTCGCTATCGAAAATGTTTCAGTTTAATCCGGATGATATAGTCGAGGATTATCGAGATCTTGAAATAAAGCAAGAACCTGAATATTACTCTGAAGAAGATGAAGTAGTGGAACTACGTCGGTCCAAGAGAAGAAATGTGCAGCCGGATAGATTTTCCGGATGTGATTTTCAGCCGGATACCGATGACTATTGGGTGCGGATGATGCCATACCGGCTTGAAAATTGGGCCGTAGTTAGTATGGAGAGTGGTGACGACTACGAAGAAGAAGAAGAAGAAGATGAATATGAGGATGCTGATAGTAATGATGATTTGTATCAACCTTTATCACATTTGTTCAAGAAAAAGAGAAGTAGTTCTCGAGAAGAGATACCGGAAAGTAGAAAAGGCGACATTGTTTTGGTAGGTGAGAGGAAAGGACGTAGACATGGTCGAAAAGAGAGGATCTCCGAGCTTTCGGTGATTCCTTTCACTCCGGTATTTGACCCTATACCATTGGAACAGTTTGGTCTTGATGCTAATTGTTTTGGTGGGGGTGGTAGTTTCTCAAGAAGCCAACACTTCGATGAGATTGAAAAGTATCGAAGTAAAACCGCGAAATACGGGAAGAAAAGAACGGAAATGGAAGAGATGATGGAGTCTGATCTATGTTGGAATGGACCTAACCGTGTGAAGTCGGTTCAAAAACGAATAATGTCCCGACCATCACGATCCGCGGCTCCAAGAACAGAGAACTCCGAGGAACGAAAGGTGTATAGGAAAGTAACATTGAGCGCGGGTGCATATAACAAGCTGATAGATACATACATGAACAACATTGATTCAACAATTGCATCCAAAGACGAGCCGGCCAATGTTATTGACCAGTGGGAGGAGTTAAAGAAGACGAATTTCGCATCTAAACCAAACAGAGAGACGGAAGAAAACTCGAGTGAGGAGGATGATGACGGAGATACTTCAGAAACCGAAATGTTATGGAGAGAAATGGAACTTTGTATGGCTTCTTCCTACATTCTTGACGACAACGAGGTATCATTCTCTTTTTAAACATACACGAAAGTCGAAAACTATATGCAAACTTTTAGCCTACTAATTCCATTGTTATGGTGTATTCACAATCTCTAGACAAGAGTGGACAACGAGGCGTTTGAGAAAGCAAGAAGCGGTTGTGAACATGATTATAGGCTCGACGAAGAAATCGGACTTTGTTGCAAGTTATGTGGTCATGTAGGAAGTGAGATCAAACATGTTTCTGCACCTTTTGTAAGTGAAACTCACCTTTTCAAGAACTATGAAGTTGCCGATTTAGCAGCTTATCTTTTCGCGGTTTTGTTTGAATAGGCGAAGCATAAGAAATGGACCACGGAGACTAAGCAGATCGAAGAAGATGATATAAAGACTAAATTGAGGCACAAAGAAGCCGAGACCGAAGAAGATTTCACTTTGCCGAATGAATCTTCGGAAATGCTTGTGGCTGAAGAAAGTGATAACGTTTGGGCATTAATACCTCAGCTTAAGAGAAAACTACACACGCATCAACGGCGAGCTTTCGAGTTTCTTTGGAAAAATCTAGCAGGATCCGTTGAACCGGCGCTTATGGATCCGGCTTCAGAAAGCGTAGGGGGCTGTGTGATCTCTCATTCTCCCGGGGCCGGTAAAACTTTCCTAATGATTGCTTTCCTCTCAAGCTACTTGAAGCTATTTCCCGGGAAGAGACCATTGGTTCTTGCTCCCAAAACAACTCTCTACACTTGGTACAAAGAGTTCATCAAGTGGGAGATACCGGTTCCGGTTCATTTGATCCACGGACGACGAACTTACTGCGTTTCTAAGCAGAGCTGCACGGTTCAGTTCAAAGGAGTGCCGAAACCGAGCCAAGATGTTATGCATGTTCTTGACTGCTTAGAGAAAATACAGAAATGGCACGCAAATCCGAGTGTTCTTGTAATGGGTTACACCTCGTTTCTAACTTTGATGAGGGAAGACTCGAAGTTTGCTCACCGGAAATACATGGCTAAGGTGTTAAGAGAGAGTCCCGGGCTACTTATCCTCGACGAAGGACATAACCCGAGGAGTACTAAGTCGAGATTACGCAAGGCCTTGATGAAAGTTGGTACTGACTTAAGAGTACTTCTTTCAGGTACTCTGTTTCAGAACAACTTTTGCGAGTACTTCAACACGCTCTGCTTGGCTAGACCGAAGTTTATTCATGAGGTTCTTATGGAGTTGGATCCAAAATTCAAGGCCAATCAAGGTGTGAATAAGGCGGCTCACTTACTCGAGAACCGAGCTCGTAAATTCTTTCTTGATATAATTGCCAAGAAGATTGATGCGAGTGTAGGAGATGAACGTCTTCAAGGTCTCAATATGTTGAGGAATATGACTAATAGTTTCATTGATAACTATGAAGGGAGTGGAAGCGAAAGCGGTGATGCTCTTCCCGGTTTACAGATCTATACATTGTTGATGAACTCGACGGATGTACAGCATAAGATACTCACAAAGCTTCAGAATGTAATAGCAACCTATTACGGGTATCCACTCGAGCTCGAGCTTCTTGTCACATTGGCAGCTATACATCCATGGTTGGTCAAGACCTCAAACTGTTGCTCAAAATTCTTCGACCCGCGAGAGATGTTTGAGATAGAAAAGCTCAAGCACGACGCGAAGAAAGGATCTAAAGTCATGTTTGTGCTAAACCTCGTCTTCCGAGTGGTCAAGAGGGAGAAGATCTTGATCTTTTGCCACAACATTGCGCCAATCCGTCTATTTATCGAACTGTTTGAGAACATTTTCAGGTGGCAAAGAGGCAGAGAGATCTTGACTTTAACCGGTGATCTTGAACTCTTCGAAAGAGGCAGAACAATTGACAAGTTCGAAGACCCGGGAAACCCATCCCGGGTCTTGCTGGCTTCAATCACAGCTTGTGCAGAAGGCATTAGTCTAACGGCTGCTTCACGGGTCATCATGCTAGACTCGGAATGGAACCCTTCAAAGACAAAGCAAGCGATAGCTCGTGCGTTTAGACCGGGACAGCAGAAAGTTGTTTATGTTTATCAGCTCTTGTCAAGAGGAACATTAGAGGAAGACAAGTACAAGAGGACAACATGGAAAGAGTGGGTCTCAAGTATGATATTTAGTGAGGAGTTTGTTGAGGATCCTTCTCAATGGCAAGCTGAGAAGATCGAAGACGACGTTCTTAGAGAAATCGTAGGAGAAGATAAGGTTAAATCTTTCCATATGATCATGAAGAATGAGAAAGCTTCAACAGGGTGAATGGTTTATGGTTAGTTCTCTGTTTTTTAACTATGGCTTTGATCATGACAAGTCTTTGGAACTCATGTGTGTGTCTTTGACTAATAATGTGTGAGTAGCTTTTGTGAAAATGTATCTTTATATAAGCCTCACTTAAATAATGTGAAATAGTAATATTATGTGTATTCTTTTTCTTTTGTCGTTTGTAGTCTAATCGCAAATAGTTATTCTCACTAGAGGCAAATGCATGGTTCGAACCTGGTTCTGTGATATTATGTGTATTCAATAGCAGCCACTTTGAAAGTAACAGATTAAACAAAAAGGAGACTTTGAAAAGTATATTTCTCAGATCAATGCAGCTTCGATGGGTCTTCGACCTTGTTGATAGTAGTCAAAGTAGAGCTCCACATACTTGTTAACTGTTTTGTACAATCTTGGTCTTGCTTCAGACACAAGTGCATCTACAGGTTGAATCTCTTTGTCTGGACCTGGAACACAAAACGTTGCTATAGAGATTCTTTCTTTTTCTCTATTAGTCACCACTCTATGAACCGGACTCTTGTATATCCCATTGCTCATTATCTGAACACAAACCATAGATCTATGTCAAAATTAGGACTCTGCAAAAAACCGAACCCGAAACTCGACAAAAGATTCCTCAATCCGCGCCAGAAATGATATGTAAAAATACCCGAATGTATCCCGTTTGGCGATATTATGGGTATTGGTTAGTATCTGAACCTGATCATGTACTTGAAAACTTCCAAAAACCCCGAAAATCTGAAAAACCCCGAACACGAATCCGAAAATCCGGAAAAAATACCCAAAACGTGTCAACAAAACTTAAATAAAGAACGCAAATATATTGAACCACCTGAAAAACCTGAAAACCCCATAAAAACCGAACTCGAAAAACCGACCTCCAATATATTTCTGGTCTCCGGTTTTTAATAGGTAACTAATCCCAAAATACACCCAAAAATATCCGATTTGAAACCAAACCGAAATATAAAAATACCCGAATGAGACCCTGATATGAAACCGATCGGACATCCGAATGTCAAGGCCTAGTCAAAATACTATGCATATACATACGTTGTGTGATTAGTTATACCTCAATTTGATCTCCAACATTAATAAGAATTGCATCAGGGACTATGGGAGCTTTATACCATCTCCCATCTTTCAAAAACTGAAGTCCTTCGACATCTTTGTCCGGCAAAAGAAGAGTGAAAGCCGAGCCATCAGCGTGCGGTTTAACTCCAATGACTTTGTCTGGCCTAGGACATGGAGGATACAAGTTGAATCTTGTATCCATCATAGCATTATCTCCATACATCTCTAGAAAACAATTCTCTTCCAAATCCAACGATCTAGCCATGGCCTTAAAGAATCTCTCAACCACTAACAGTTGCTTCATTGTATATTCATGTAAAGTCTCCCTGAAGAAAGAAGAAGAAGAAGATTATTGTTAAGAATCAACAAACTCGAAATCGAAAGAAAGCTATGGACTTTACTTGAACCCAATTGGGATTTGAGGCCAGAGTTTAAGTTGTCGTTGATCTTCAGGGTAAGTAGTGAGATACAAACGATCAATCCAATCAAGAACTTGATCATCAGACAGAATCATGTCGTTTCCATATCCTTGGATACTACCAATCTCTCTTGCGTACTTGTGTTTCTCTTCTGTCGGAAGCGCAAAGAACTGTTTCGTTAGCTCGTGAATCTTGTCGAGAAACGCTTCTGTGATTCCATGATTCTTCACCTGCGCGAAGATTTCACATGAACTTCTAAGTTTTTATGAATCTGATTATCTCTTTAAAGAGTTCAAACCAATGTTCAAGAACAAAACTTCAAACCTGAACAACGCCCCATGTAGAGAGAGCAGAGTGAAGTTTACTTAGCTCTTCTCTACCGTCTTCAGAAGGAGAGAAGAGAAGACTGAGATCTATCGCCGGAATATCCATCTCCGGCACTAAAACATCAAGAGGTTGACTTTCGCCGTCGTTGTGGAGATATCTCTCCGGTAGTCCTTCTTCTGCTGCAACCACTTCTTGAACAGTCTTGAACTTTGGCTTCTCCATTGTTTCAGAGGATCTTTAGCTTGATGTGGGGACGACAAAAGAGCTTAGCTTTTGTAAGAAGATGATGATCTTGATTCTTGACTTTGTCTTCGGTTTTGGCATTTTCTAAACCCAAAAGATAAAACGTTTTTTAATACGCAGAGAGAGAGAGTCACGCAAAGGTGGAAGCTTTTGGGACCCATGTTGAAGAGAAGACGAGCCACACAAGCTTATATTGCTCCACCGTGTCCTTCTCTCTCCCTCTTCTTTCATTCTTCTTCTTCTTCTTCTTTCTTCCTCGTCTCTGTGAAGCCAACAAATGGCGAGACTTTCCTTGAGACTCGACAATCATGTCTTCTCAAATCCAATCCAAGCACATAAACAACCTTTCCTTTCCGTTTACACCGTCACCACTCGCTTATTCCCTCACCGTCACCACCACAACAATCATCTTAAATCAAGGGTTAAGTGTTTCTCAGCCAGTGGAACAGAGCGAGTCAGAGAAAGCAAGAAGCTTTCGAAAAACCCAATTGAAGAAGAAGAAGAAAAGTCTTCTTCTTTACAGCTTTTGAATCCGGATCCTGATTCGGGTTTTGAACAAAATTGGCCTCCATGGAAAAACATACCTGAGAGATATAAGCTTATCGGCGCCACTTCTCTCGCTTTTGTTATCTGCAATATGGACAAGGTTTTGTATTTTCTTCCTCTTTTTTACATTAGTTATGAAGATCAGGGTCTTGTGAATTTGAGTTCAGTAACGTGTAGTTTGATCTTGTAATTGATATAAGAACACATGATTTTGTGAAGAAGATAGATGATGATGATTGTGACTTTTTAAGTATATTGAGTTTGGTGAGAATCGCAGGTGAACTTGAGTATTGCTATAATTCCAATGTCACATCAGTTTGGATGGAGCTCATCTGTGGCAGGATTGGTTCAGTCATCGTTCTTTTGGGGTTATGCCTTGAGCCAGTTGCCTGGAGGTTGGCTTTCTAAGATTTTCGGCGGAAGGTTTGTTCCTTTTTTTAAGGCTTTTCTAAGTTGTGCTTTCAGAGCTGGTCCTGGTTTTTGTCTAATGTATCTTTCTAAATGCAGAAAGGTGCTTGAGATTGGTGTATTTACATGGTCTTTAGCTACAGCTCTTGTTCCATTACTTGCTGGATTTATGCCCGGTTTAATCTTTTCTCGGATTTTGGTAAGCCTCTGATGATTTATGGTTTCTTTAGAGGCGCTGGTTTGCCGCAGATTCGTTAGTTTATAAAGTTGTTAAAATCCCGTGAATGGACTCTCTTTTGAGCTCTTCCGTTCTCTTCTCCCCACCACCATGCTCTAGCCTTACATTATGTCTTTGTTTTAACACAGAGATTTGTAACTCCAGGTGGGAATAGGAGAAGGTGTTTCTCCATCGGCTGCTACGGACCTTATTGCCAGGCATGTGTTAATCTGGGAGCAAAATTTGAAGAGTGTTTGTAGTTACTTGAATGTAGATGATGTGTGTTTAGCTTCTAAATTGAGCTTGTGATCTAGATATGAGAATCTACTGAAATCGATTTGTTGCATTTATTGTTCTTCCATGGCCAATGGAGAAGTTAATATTCAGGAACTAAACATTTTTCTCTTATGCAAAACCCTTTCTCTACTTAAGCTGAGCATATCGCTTTATAGCTTTTAGCTCCATTTGTTCATATCCTGATTGTGTCATTCAATTGTTTGGTTCAGGACGATACCTGTTAAGGAGCGCTCAAGGGCGGTTGGCTTTGTTTTTGGAGGATTGAGTTTGGGAAGTGTTATGGGGTATAGTTTTCTTTATGTGATACTTAAGCTATGAAAGTTACAAGTAATGTGATTTTTACTTTTCTGTTGTTCCTTGTTTGAACAGATCTAACGTTATTATCTCTACAGGCTTCTGCTGGCTCCTCCCATTATCCAGAACTTTGATTGGGAATCTGTTTTTTACATGTTTGGTCTTCTTGGTGTTGCCTGGTAAGTCTCAAGAGTTCTTACTAAACACTTTCCCAAAATTGTTGTCTGATTTTGCATTCAGCAGCAAAGGACTTTATTTGTTTCATCTCTAATACCAAGATGCCAACATGCTAGTTTCGTAGTGTTCATCTGTGTTCTCAGTCTTTTCCCTATGTGTTGAAGGTTCATTGGGTTCCAGTTTCTTAGTGATGAAGAAGTTTCATATAAAGGTGGTCTCTCTGTTTATTGTCAGACTCTTACAATCAAGACTCAATTAATGGTTTGGATCATGGACTTGAACACTGTTTATAATCAGCATCTCCTTTCGTTTGATAGGTGATGAGACTACTTCTTCGCATAAACCAGAAAATGCTATACAAGGAGAGTTAGGGAACTCATTAAAGGTTGGTTGTCTATATGACGTTGCTCGGCATTTTTCTTTTATTTTATTTCTTATTGATATCGCGTTGATTTTTAGCTATGAATCACTTTATCAAGCCAATACCTTTGGTCTCTTACTACAGGAGATTCCGTGGAAGTCGTTTTTCCAAAGCTCAGCTGTATGGGCAATGATATACACTCACTTTTGCGGAAGCTGGGGTCACTACACCTGTTTATCTTGGCTACCAACTTATTTCAGGTAATTTCGGGTTCACTTTCCGACCTGTTCACCATTTTTTTCCCTTTTGATGGACAATACTTTTGGTGCTCTATTTGTTGAAAGACTTTATTTAGCAGTTTGGAATCCTAATACCTTTTTGTGTCTTCTTTTGTATAGAGGTGTTGTCATTTCAAAACCTGACTCGTACTTGATTTGTGTTGTGATTTCATTACCCATGATATAGATGTAGTTACGTTAATGTATCATTGTTCTGTCACTTTTGCTCTCTATTTTTGTTGATGAAGGGATTACTTTTGATCGAATTTTCGTTATGCAGTGAGGAGCTAAGTCTAAATTTGAGAGAAGCTGCTTGGGTAAGTATACAACTGTCTTCTATGTTGTGTTTTCCCCGGAAGAGAAAATTTAGTTCAATTTACGTTTTTTGTATGAAATGATATCACAGTCTGTGTAATGCTTAACCTTTTACAAAACATTAGTTGTCTTAGTCCTCAAAACATATCGCGTAAGACATCATTTACTTGGTAAGTAGCATTAGATTTTGACTGTCGTGAATCGTGAGATGCCTTTGTATGTTTCCTTTGAGCTCGTGTTGCCTGAAAACAGCCACACGAGTGCTTTTATTGGTCTCTATTACTACTAAGCAGTAGTGTTATGAGATGCGTAAATGAGTTTTCTTACATATGAATACTTAGTTACCTGGAAATGTGTTTTGCAAGTGTATAATAATAATTGGGATTTTAATATGTGGATGTGAAGATCAGGTTTCCATCCTTCCTCCACTAGCTTCGATTCTCGTGACAAGTCTCGCTTCACAATTCGCTGACTATCTAATTTCAAATGGAGTTAAGACTACCACGGTATATAATCACTTCCCTTTTCCTTGTCTAACAAATCAAAAGGGTCTTAATATGTTCAGTTCTGGTATCTGTTTTAGGTTCTTGCAGATCTATAATCTTTGTCGTCAGTTTGATATGTAAAATAAACTCCTTAGGAATTTCCAATGTAGGTCCGAAAGATATGTCAAACGATTGCATTCTTGTCACCAGCGATCTGCATGACACTTTCGTCAGTAGACATCGGATTGCCACCATGGGAAATTGTAGGAATCTTATCAGCAGGCTTGGCCTTATCAAGTTTTGCTTTATCAGGTAACTATTTTGTAATATCATATAAAGAAGATGCACCCGAATGAGTTTGTTATAAACCGGATTGACAATAACACCCTATTCCGTTTTTTACAGGACTTTATTGTACTCATCAGGACATCTCGCCCGAATATGCAAGCATACTTCTGGTATAATTATATATTTGAATTAGAAGAAAAAGCTTCCATCAATCTGAACAATGTGTGATCTTTTATTTGATTTCAGGGCATTACCAACACGGTAGGGGCAGTACCGGGAATAATAGGTGTGGCTCTAACTGGTTATCTCCTCGACTCGACCCATTCTTGGACTGTAAGTTGCTAATTTTTCACTTCCAATGATGTTTTATAGCTTAAGTTATAAATTGGTAACTCAAAAGCTGTGGTTAACCCCGTGTAGATGTCCTTATTCGTGCCATCGATATTCTTTTACTTGACGGGGACGGTTGTATGGTTGGCATTTGCAAGCAGTGAGCCACAAAATTTCACCAAGGAAGAAGGAGACTCATAAGTTTTTGTTTATTAAAAGGGCAAAGAAAAATGGAGACATTTTGTTTATTTAGTATAGGTAAAAAGGAAATGGTGAATGTTTTTGTTTGTTTAAGCAGAAAAAAAGCAGTGGTAGTTTTTGTTCACTGCCTTGACAAATTCTTCCGACGTCGAAGCGAATCAACTTATCGGGTCGGGTATTTCAATTGAAGTTAAAGTGAACTTGATTGGGTCTATTCCGGGTTGGGGAAAAAAAAAATTGGGTCTATTCCGGGTTAAAATTTAAATTTGGGCTAATTTGAGCGGTTGGTACAAAATTGTATGATTTTTGGGCTAATTTAAGCGGCCCAAAATGTTGGTTGGGCCTAGACATTTTAAACGGCCCGTATTAAAATACGCTTTAAAATACACGGTTTATACTCGGTTTGGACGCGGTTTGCGCGCAAATCGAGGTCGATTTTATGTCGGTTATCATGACATAACGGAGTCCGTTTTCCGTTCAAACGGGATCCGTTTCCTTGACCCGTGTCCGTTTTGCGTTGACCCGCGTGCGACACGTGTCTGACTTTTTTTTTTTTTTTGTCTTCGTTTCTGTTTGCCGTCGTTCCTGTGTTAGTTCCGGTGGAGGAGCTCGCGGGCATTGCCGATTCAAGTCGCAGGAGCAGATGCGAGGTGTAGCAAGTTGAAGCTATTGGTGGCGCCGCTTCTGCAATCGAGGGTTTTTTTTCTTAGATCTGGGTAGATCTAATGTCTTTCGAAGAAGAAACAATGGTGTGTCGACTGAATCTGAAGAAACCTTAAGGTTTGAACAAATGAGTTGTGGTTAAGGAATCTCTATTTTGTGTGGTTTAGGTTATTGGATACAAGGTTCAAGAAGTTGCTTTAAGATATCAGTATTCTGTCGCTTTTGTTCTGTATCTTTGTTGATGAAGAGAGTAATTTTGATCGAATTTTCGTTATGCAGTGAGGAGCTGAGTCTAAATTTGAGAGAAGCTGCTTGGGTAAGTATACAACTAACTGTCTTCTGTATTGTGTTTTCCCTGGAACATTGGGAAAATTAGTTCAGTTTGCATTTTTTGTATGAAATGATATCACAGCATGTGTTATGCTTAACCTTTTACAAAACATTAGTTGTCTTCGTCCTCAAAACATATCGCGTAAGGCATTATCTACTTGGTAAGTACTTAGTAGTATTACATTTTGGATTGTCGCTGGGGTTGCCTCTTAAAGAGAATGTCGTGAGTCGTGAGTCGTGAGATGCCCTGTATGTTTCCGTTAAGCTCCTGTTACCTGGAAACAGCTAAACGAGAGCTTTTATTGATCTCTATTACTAAGTAGTAGTAGTGTTATGAGATGCGTAAATGAGTTTTCTTACACATGAATACTCAGTTACCTGGAAATGTGTTTTGCAAATGTATAATAATGATTGGGATTTTAATATGTGGGTGTGAAGATCAGGTTTCCATCCTTCCTCCACTAGCTTCGATTCTTGTGACGAGTCTTGCTTCACAATTCGCTGACTATCTAATTTCAAATGGAGTTAAGACTACCACGGTATATAAATCGCTTCCCTTTTCCTTGTTTTAACAAATCAAAAGGATCTATGATCTTTGTCGTCAGTTTGATATGTAAATAAACTCCTTGGGAATTCTAATGTAGGTCCGAAAGATTTGTCAAACAATTGCATTCTTGTCGCCAGCAATCTGCATGACACTTTCGTCAGTAGACATCGGATTGCCACCATGGGAAATTGTAGGAATCTTGTCGGCAGGCTTGGCCTTATCAAGTTTTGCTTTATCAGGTAACTATTTTGTAATATCGTATTAAGAAGATGCACCCGAATGAGTTTGTTATAACGGGGTTGATAGAAACACTCTGTTCCATTTTTACAGGACTTTATTGTACTCATCAGGACATCTCGCCCGAATATGCAAGCATACTTCTGGTATACCATGTGGTTTATGAAATTGTATATTTGAATAAACAAGAAACAGCTTCCATCGGTCTAAACACGATGTGTGATATTTTATTTGATTTCAGGGCATTACCAACACGGTAGGGGCAGTACCGGGAATAATAGGTGTGGCTCTAACTGGTTATCTCCTCGATTCGACCCATTCTTGGACTGTAAGTTGCTAACTTTCACCTTCAATGATGTTTAATGGCTTAAGTTATAAATTTGTAACTAAAAAGCTCTGGTTAACCCCGTGTAGATGTCTTTATTCGTGCCATCGATATTCTTTTACTTGACGGGAACGGTTGTATGGTTGGCATTTGCAAGCAGTGAGCCACAAAAGTTCACCAAGGAAGAAGAAGACTCATAAGTTTTTGTTTATTAAAGAGCAAACAAAAATATGGAGACACTTTGTTTATTAGTATATAGGTAAAAAGGAAATGGTGAATGTTTTTGTTTGTTTAAGCAGAAAAAAAGCAGTGGTAGTTTTGTTCACTGCCTTGACAAATCACTAAATGTAACTAGACCTTACAGGCTATTTGGCTCCGGGAAGGTTTATGTATTTCTATTCGTCGATTTAGTTTCCGGAAAAGCTTAGACTTTTGCCGGCTATGTGTACTTTATTCGGGTACGTTTGTTCAATGTAATTTACCTTAGACCTTATAATTCAGACGATCAAAAAAAAACTTTATAAATGGTAATTAGGGGGTTTCAATTCGATTTTGGTTCGGTTTTAAGTATTTAATCGGATTTTCGACATACAAATAATAATATTCAATATATGTTATGGATGGTTGGTTTCGGTTTAGATTTGGAATTTAGTTAGATAGGTTTTAAATTTTTTTAAATGCCCGTTTAGAACTTTCTTTTTGTATTTTGGTTCGGTTTTGGTTTTCGAAAAATTGGATATAAATGAATTCATATGATTCCGGTTTAATGGTCATAAACTCCTACAACTCGGTTTGGTTTACTATGGTTTGATTTTAATTTTGGTCCAATTAGTCCCGACCTAATTAAAAAATGTTTTGCTTAACGCCTTAACCCACAGTAAGGAAATTATAGTCTAAAAAAAAGAAAAAAAAGGAAAATAAAAATGTAAATCAAGAGTTAAATGACGATTTTAACCCTCGACGCGATTTACAACCGCTAGACTCAAACGTCCATAAATAGCGGAGGCGACTCAAAACAGAATCAGTGAATCTTTCAACAGAAACGCTTAATTAACTCAACCAAAAACGATTCTCTCTCTCTCTCTCCTAAACTTTCTCTCTCTTCTTCTTCTTCAGTGATGACGACGACGGCTTCTAGAAAATCATCATCATCATCATCAGTCCTACAAAATCATCATCATCATCAACATCAACGATCGGTTTCTCCATGTAATCTCAACCTCCGTTTGAGGTTTTCTTCCTCCGTCGCGGTTTCGACTCAGAAGCGAAAGTGTTTATGCTCTCCCACGACGCACCCTGGTTCTTTCCGTTGCGCTTTTCACCGCCGATTAGCAAACGAAAACAAACCCAAAACCCTAACTTCTCCTCCAAGAAACGTTGGATTGAATCTACGAAAATTGGCTTTGATGAATTCTCTGGCGAAGATCGGAGGTTTGGCTGCGAAACGATTTAGGAAATCTATAGAAGCGACTATGATTAAACCGTCGTCTCTACATATCAGCCGCCGCCGCCTTGAGTTCAGGCCACGACTTAGCCGCTTCTACACATTGCATAAAGATCAAGATTAGGTTTAGGTCATCGATTTTCCTTTTTTTTTTAGGGGAAAATAAAAAAAACCTTTTACTTGCGTGTTAAGGAATTAAGTTTTGGTTATTCCTTGGCGCAGTGTATAAATTTGTACTTAGTGGTAGTCATCAGTGGGCTTTTAATTATTTCTTTAGTTTTGATTAGAAACTTTATTAATGCCTTTTGTAACTTTTTAATTAGCTTGACTTGACTTTTAGTATATCGACTCTTTTTTCTTTTACAAAGTTTTCCTTTTGTTTTCTTTATTGTAAAAAAATAATTCACTAATTTTTATTCGGTTTACATATTTTTTCATAAAAACAACATTAACTACCTCTAATTTAATCAATACAAACGGAAAGAGTATGTTTCTAAATTATTTAATTTTAAGATAACTAGCTCGAACCAAAAATTTAGTATCGGTTATACAATACTGAATCAAACGAAATAACCGTTTCTATCCTAACTTATCAAGTTTTCATCGCATAAATATGTCGCCGCGGTCCAAACAATTAGCACATCCGCGAATCGTATTACATATTGCCTTGGCTCACTGTCCTATCGGAGTAGCTGGATCCTAATAACCTACCTTGTAATTATATTTTGGAAGTCCATAAAGATTTTTTCCTATATATAACAGATTTTATTCTTATAAGATGGGAATAATTATTTAATTTATGGTAATATATTAGAATCTATTTATGTAGGTTAGTGCAATGAATTCTCCAAACAAACCTATAAATAATATTTGTCACCAACTAATATACTCAGAAATAGATTCAATGTTTTCTGACTATTGTGTATAACATGTCTTAGAGACATTGTCAATGGCGAAGAATACATTGATTAAAAAGATCCTGAAATATTTAATGATGGTAATATTGTTTTGAAAGTAAGATAATAATAAAAATTTATTCCTCGTGCGAGCAGGAAATTTTATTTTGTTTTGAGTTTTTGATAATACGAAAAAGAAAAACAATGCTTCTTAAAATGGATAATTCTAATTAGACCACTAGACTAAATAACATTTCATAAAATACAAACCGAATTTTAATGTATAAAAGAGAGGTTTGTAAATAAGAATTTGGCTTATATTTAAGGTTAAACCTGTATTTGGTAAAATCACGTTTTCACGTTAAACATAGCATTCAAGTCTATATATTTTTAGTTTACGGTATTCATAATTCACATAAAACGATAAAACAATGACTCTACAAACCAAAATTTGTCCAATTTAAAATCGTTGAGACAAAGTTAAAAACTCATGAAACTTGATGTGGTATTAAAACTTGAAAACGTGTTGCTCCATCGGACCAAAATCAATATAGCTCAAAAGAAGGTTGATAGATTTGAAACTATTCCGCCAACCTAACCCGAAATTAATAGTACAGTGGGATATTATCGAGATTTATAACTATATTGGTTATTGTTTTGAGGGAGACCTATGATGAGTATCCCACATTAAAAGTTTGGATGAGACATAAATAAAATATAAGGGACATAGTCTATTTACTCATTGACAACTGATTTTGTGTTGGGAATTTATGTAGCATATACCTAAACATACCAAAATCTATAACCAGGAGATGATATCAAGAGGACGTGTTAGAGATAAAATCTCAAATCATTTATTCAAAATGATATTAAATAATATATAAATAAGTGATATTAAGAGGACATATTAGAGATAAATACACTCTAATCCGGTAAAATTGATCCGACCCAAAATTAGTCATAATCAAACATACCGAAATCTATGACAAAAAAAATCGTGATTTTAAGAGGCGTGTTAGGGATAATATCTCAAATCGAAAATGAAGTTAAGTAATATATAAGTGACATGAGCCGATTCAATTAATGTCAATTGATTTTGATTTAACTTAACATTTCTTCTACACGAAATTTCTGTCCAATCTAATTTTTTTTACAAAGACGAAAAAATTGGTTTCAAGTATCTTCTACATCATAAAACACCATATAAACTAAAGTTATTTATGTCAATCACAATCACATTTATATAAATCGAAATCAATCCAAAAACAACTAAATTGTAGTAAGTCTTTCACGAGAAGAAAACATAAAACAACGCACTGAATATAAAATTGCTGTAAAGTACATATAAGACACGTAAAGATTCGATTGTTTGGTTGGTTCTTCTTCCCTTTTTTCTACTTTTTATTACTTTTAATAAATTAAATAGCAATTCTTTTTTTAAACATTAAAATATTTTTTTATTTCTAAAACAATGTTATGGACTTTATTTTTTTAGAAATACCATTAAACATAAAACTCTAAACAATAAATGTTGAACTCAAAGTCAATATCAAAAATACCACAAAACAAAATCTAAACTTTAAACCATCAAAATGAAATTATAGATTTTAAAAATAAACATAAAACTCTTAATTTTTTTTAGTATTTTTAAAAAATGTTTAAAATAGTATAAATTCTCAACCTCAATAAATACGTGATATTTTTTTTTATCAGAAAATACGTGATACATATATATGCACATTTTTTAAATGGTTCATTTCAAAGAATTTTTCTAAAATGAAATTAAAATATAAAATAATATTTGTTCTACGATTACATCCTTTGTCGTGGCTTTTAGACAAAGTTATCTCCTTTACAGATTGTACAGAGCCACATGGTCTCTTCTTCTTCTTCTTCCTTTTGCTTTTAACATCGCTTCTTCTTCTTCCTCCCATCATCTTTTCCTGGAAAATCCGAATCTTTTCCCCTTAGAAGAAAAAACCCATTTCAGATTATAATCTCGCCAAGCTCAAGCTTGCGATTAAAATTAAGGATCTCGATTCGAAGAGGTACACGACAAGCCTTCGTCTTGTGTAATCTGTAATCTCTAGGAGCTTTTCGAGATTACACTCTTCTTTCTTTTGTTAAAAGTTGGCTTCTTTTGTTGAAGCTCACATGGATTCGATATAGAATCTCATGTGTGGTTTCAAGTAGGAATCTTTAGGTGAGTTTTTGGAATCTGCTCTTCTTGTGTGTGTGTTTTGGTTTCTGAGAATTTGCCATGGAACAACATAATGTTGGGAAATCTATAGATGTTGGAACAAGTCAAGTGAATGATTCTTGTTTTATTCATGGAGGAGATTCAAAGGTTGAAACTTTAGATTGTGTTTCAAAGGCTCAAGGTTTGAAAGAAGAAGGTAATAAGTTGTTTCAGAAGAGAGATTATGAAGGAGCAATGTTTAAATATGGAGAAGCAATTAAGATACTTCCTAAGGATCATGTTGAGGTTTCTCATATTAGAGCTTATATTGCTTCTTGCTATATGCAATTGGATCCAGCCGAGTATGCGAAAGCAATTCATGAATGCGATTTGGCGCTTATTGTTACTCCTGATCATACTAAAGCATTGTTGAAGAGGGCAAGATGTTATGAGGCATTGAATAAGTTAGATTTGGCGTTAAGAGATGTTTGTTTGGTTTCGAAACTGGATCCAAACAATCCTATGGCATATGAAATTTCCGAAAAGCTTAAGATAACTTTAGAGAGTAAAGGGTTAACGGTTAAAGATTCAGTGATAGAGCTGCCTCCTGATTATGTTGAGCCTGTTGTGGCTTCCCCTGCGTTGTGGGCTGAAGAAGGCAGGGCACGGGCGAAGAAGAAGAAGAACAGGAGCAATCAAGTGGAAGAGAAGAGTGAGAGTGAAGATGCAGAGACAGAGAAGAAGAACAATCTCGTAGCTGAAAAGGGTAAGGAGAAGATTATCGATAAGCAGAGCAAAAAGAAAGTGAAAGGGAAACAATCGGGTAAGAGAAATGATACGAGCAAGGAACAGGAGAAAGTGATAATCGAGGAGAAACTTCTGCAAAAAAGTGTTGAAGATGTGAAGAAGACTGTGAAATTTGTGTATACTGACGACATAAGATGGGCTAAATTGCCGATGAACTGCACTCTCTTTGAACTTAGGGAAGTTGTTCATGAGCGGTTCCCAAGCTTAAGGGCTGTTCATATAAAGTACAAGGACCAAGAAGGAGACTTGGTGACAATCACAACAGATGAAGATCTAAGAGTGTGTGAGGTGTCAGCAAAGTCACCGGGCACATTAAGATTCTATGTAGTGGAAGTTAGTCCTGAGCAAGATCCCTTTTTTGGAAGATTAGTGGAGATGAAAAAGCTAAAGCTAACCGCTGATTCTTTTAAAACAAAGATAAATAGAAAAGATACGTGTAAAATTGAAGATTGGATGATTGAGTTTGCTCGGCTTTTCAAGATCCAGGCCAAAATTGATTCTGATACATGCTTGAATCTCCAAGAACTTGGGATGAAGGTTAATTCAGAAGCTATGGAAGAGGTGGTTACTTCTGATTTAGCTCAAGAGCCTTTTGACAGAGCAGCTCAGCAATTCCAAGAAATGGCAGCACGGTCATTGCTAAAGTTGGGAAATGTGCACATGTCAGGGACAAGGAAAAGGTTGAGCCTTCTCCGAGGTGTTTCTGCAGAATCTATTTCTGAAGAAGTCAAAACTGCTTATGAGAGCGCTCAAAAGGAGCACGCGAAAGCAAAAGAGAAGTACGAAGAGGCCATGAAAATAAAGCCGGATTTGTTTGAAGTCTTTCTGGCGCTAGGTTTGCAGCAGTTTGAGGAAGCTAGACTTTCATGGTACTATGTACTTTTCAGTCACATTGACTTGAAGACATGGCCATATGCAGCTGTCGTTCAGCTTTATCAATGCGCCGAAAGCAACATCAAAAAGTGTATCGAAGGATCGAATATTATGGAATCCAATAAGGAAAGTGAAACTTCTCAAGCAGGCGATTGTCAGACATGTGAAAAGGTACCAGATAACTCAGAAGACGAAGCAGCAAAGCTAAAGTCATGGTTAGATGTTTTATTGTGTACTGTCCTTTACGAGCGATCAATTATGGAGTACAAACTTGATCTACCAGTCTGGCGAGAGAATTTCGAAGCTGCATTGGAGAAATATGAGTTAGCTAGAACTTGTAGTGAGGATGTTGCTGCATTGATAAGTGAAGAGTATGTAGCGGACAATACTTTACGAGGTACTACATGATCTAAGCTTAATATCGATCTTTGACAAAGAAAGACGTGATGCAGTAGTTCATATGATCCTTTTATCTTTACTGCAGATCTACGGTTTCACTTGGAAGAGATAAAGGAAGCAAAACGATGGAGAAACGGGATTCCATCTGACCAGTTGGAAGAGATGCTAAAGAAGAGGATGGAAAATATTTTCCATGTGTCAAATACGGGAATCCAACGTGGTTGAAGGGGTGTTTCCATGACAAAAGTGGCACACAGTGACCTTGGTGAGTATCTTGATCACATAGAATACACAGAATTTTTGCTCTATATAGTGCTATAACATTTACACATTTTTGTTTGTTCGCAAAAGTACTTATTCATGCTAATTTGATAACATGTGAAAGAGTTTGTGGTAATAGGTTTAAGGAACTAAGAATGTTGTTGGTCATGGTTAGGTCTGTGACCTTCTTACCTCTATGATTTATGCGCATTGGTTTAAGATACTGCGATAACTTAGTCGGACACCAAACCTTGGTTTGTCCATCTGCATTGTCTATCAACATCATATGTCAATCTATTGCAACCTGTTATAGGCAATGCTTTTATTTGTTTGACCTGAACCAAAATGTTCATAATGTTGTTGCCACTTGAGTTAAGGTCATCTAAACCAAAAAGATCTTCTTCTCTCTTTGCAGGTTTTGTCTTGTAGAACAGGATATTCAAATTTGGAATTTTGTAGACAGAAAAAGAAACATATATACACATACATCTGTTCTATTTTGTGTAACATTCATGTGATTGGTAGATTTATCTTCTTCTTCTTCTGTCACAGAGTGAGAGAGTAGTGTGACTTTTTATTCATTAGTTGTTTCTTTTCTGAGACCTCCACAAGATATTGTTGTGGACTCGGATCATTCTCTTTTGTAATTCGTTGTTACATATGAACTGTGATGATGTACTTGTTGATGATCAATTTGCATTTCGGATAATGATTTGAAAAAAAGCAACAGAGACCGATGTTATCGACGTGAGGATATGCGTGTTTCGTACAACACAAATGCACAGTTGAAGAACAATCAGGACACAAGGCCATAATCATGGAGGTACAACAGGGCGAGACGGGTTGCGACCAAGACCAAGTCCCAAACCCAAGGGAATGCTA
>OVAN01000252.1:0-46205 GCA_900406275.1 Anastatica hierochuntica | reverse complement strand
TTTGGCTATGGCTGCACTTGGAAGAGTGGACGTGTGCTGACTGTGAATTATGTATCGGGTTAACATCGATGGCGACATGTCCATTGCCATTTTGAAGATTCGGATTCCGATGCATCTGCATCATGCTAATACCTTCTTGTCTCTGTGTTGGGTCTTCTTCGTGACACTCGATATCTTCGTTGTAACCTTTCAGCAAGAAATCTGAACAGTTTCTACGGCAACCGAGATCGTAAGGATTCCTGAAGCGACCGCCTGGACCTCTTAGGTAGCTGTAGCGCAGTGCATTGGCCATTTCGTTCGTGGTTATATTCCTCGATATCTGTAAAAGAAAAAGGGACAGATCTCGGATTTTCAACTTGGATTAAGAGAAACATGAAAATAGATTGATCATCTCTAGTCAACTTAGTGAGTTCTAGCTCCACTGTAGCTATTCTGAAGATGATTAATACAGGAAGGACAGTCTTTATATACCATTTAGATCACAAGAGGAACAAAGACGTGCAAATAATGAAAAAGCGGAATCCGGACTTACCTGTGATGCTTGTATAGCTGTTAAGACGGCAACCGAAAAGAAGAGGCAGAACTCCACAATCAGAAAGGATAAAGCACCCACGTGATTAGTAGCAACATGGCTCACCCATGCTCCAAAAGAAGATGGAGCTAAAGGGTCACTCAAGACTCCTGCATATATATAAATACATCATTTACATTTATTCTGAAAGGTTCCTCCTGATTTATACAAATCAGGATTAAAGGGCATCTTTCATTACAAACATACTTCCAAGAGTGACGCCGCCAGTTATCAGCATCGCTAGAACTTCAAGTAGAAGAAAAAGAAAAAACTCCCACTTGTTTTTCTGCATGAGTGAATGATGAAAAAACAAACCCAATCCACAAATTAGTAGCGAGCACAATAGATAAAAGAGGCCACGTGACACCAAGAAATATCTTTGTTGATTTCTAAGAACATAAGTTATGTCATATCAAAAGAAACAAGGAAGTTATCAAACGCGTAATCTGTCTTCTCCAAGATTGTCAACTTTATTCTAAGAAAACTAAAATGGGACGACGTTAACTGTACTTACTTTTCCAACACAGTTTGATACCCAAGGACAATGGTGATCAAATTGCTCTACACAACGATCACATGTGGAACAGTGCTTAGCTCGAAGAGGTCGGATAATCTGAACAAAAAGAAACAAAGTGAACGAAAAGTAGATTTCATAATGTGCATCATCGATCAGATATTTGGTGTTAATATTTAAAAAAGTCATTAAAGGGAAATTGAGCACGCACCTTGCATGTTGCACAGAGCTGTGTCCAATTTCCAGCAAGCAATGCAGGGTTGTTGAGCTCTATTTTCAACAATGGTTCCTGTAAAGGAGTAAGAAAATCTGTAACGACACTAGAAGAGAGGAATTGTACTAGAGACTATCTCTAATCATATAATATCCAAAAACATCACTTAAACTTGAGAAGGGCAGATAAGGTTAATGGTACCAACATCATCTTTCATGTTATGCGAATCATGGATATTCATTCTGATGTAACCTGGATCCTTCCTGCAAAAAACATTCATAATATATACCCGATATGAAAACCCACTTACTGTGACACAAAGGTATTTCCAAACTCGACACAGAAAAACAAAGAATTCACAATAGAAACTACAGCTGCAGAGAAGTATAGCCCTAAATCCCAATCTACAAAGGCTTGGTGAATTGAAGAGATTCATGAAGGGAGGCTTAGAATACTATAAATGTAAAACATCCTAATCTGCAAGGGCCAGATGGATATAAGAAAATAAATACATTTCTAATAAACAGACCGCAACAAAAACAGATATAAGGCCATTTTAAAAAGATAGATGAAAACGAAACTGAAGAAAGATAGGGTGAGCATATACCTGCTACAACGGTAAAACAAAAATAGCCCTGCAATGGCAAGAAGGAATCCCAGCCATGCAAGTGCACCAATCCCAGTTGTAAGCTTCGGCAAATTGGATGCTGCAATGACCAAAGGGTTCATAAAATAATAAGTAAGCATGCATAGAATAGTTCCTTGATATGTTTCACACAAAAGAGATTCAAAAAGGCCGAGGTAACTACCCAAAACAACAGATTTAGTATAGATTAGTAAAAGCAGAAGGATCATGATCCAAAGAACTGGAGCAAGTCCCAACTTTGACAATTTTCCAAGGGGAGTACTTCCGTCGCACCGCTTTTCAAGCAACCTTCTAGCATTACCCTGCATGGAAGGGTTCGTCAGACTAATATTCAGACAAAAACTTTGAAATAATTTTCTCAAAATTCTACGCATAACACTGTTCATTTTGAATAGACAAGGAAATATACAGGCTTGAAGAAACTGACGTGGTACAGTTACAGGTAGATTTAGCAACAACAATTTGTTTCCAGGTATGCAAAGGTCTAATGCGCACATTATTACCAATAAACATCAGGCCGATATATTGATTCAACTACCATCTATTACTGGCAGTAGCATCCAGCTAGCCACTATGAAGGCATCAACTAAACAGTGTAATAAAAAAAATTGTACATAGCAGAAAAAGGGGCACAGGTACCTACAAGGAAAAAAGAAACTTGTTTGTGGTTCTTTTCAGCTGCAAGTTGTGCAGGGGTAAGCCCGGTATTGTCAGTAATCATCAAATCCTCTTTCTTCCCTGCCTGTACCAAGATAGTGCAAGCCTCAAGATTACCTCGGATGGCAGCCCAGTGCAAAGGAGTGCAACCTAATAACAGAATCAACAAAATGGGGGAAAAAAATTCGTATTACTAATCTAACTAAATACATGATGACGATTTGAAAGAAAAATTATGTTTGTAACCACCTTCTTTGTCCTGCCGTCCTCTATATGCATCCAGAAATAAAAGGAGGCGAATGGAATCTGCAAAACCTTTATATGCAGCCCTGAATTTTCCAAAACACGTGAAGAGAAGAGAGAAAATTAGAACTGTCTTCTGAATAGATGCTGAAGCTGAATATAGTGATATAATTCGAAGGTCAACAGTAAAGGACTCTGTGTAGAACGATGAGAAATGAAAAAACCATGGAAACAGCAGTGCATATTTCATATATCTCCGAGAATAAGGAAAAGCAAATTATCGACAAGACATTCTACTCCAGCCAGCATATTGGGCAACTATGATAACATGTATGAAGAAATAATTAAATATGGAGGAACAATATACATCTAAATCAACCATCAAGTCTCCAAATGAGCACACAAACCAAAACATCAAGAAGTAAAAATGAAAAGAAGCCAAAGCAATAACTATGTAACAATTTCAAGAAGGCAAGCTTGTGTTCAGTTGGTGGCAACCTTACCAGTGCAAGGGGCTTCTTCCATCGTTATCGGGTACATCAGGATCAGCATTCCACTTTGAGATGACGTGACAAAGAAACGCAGTCTGGCCATACTGCGCTGCAACATGAGTTGGCTGCAAGCAGTTTAAGATGGCTATTAACAACATGATAAGTGAAACTTTAACGCATATGCCAAACTTTACTATAAAATCCCAAGACTAAAAAGCATCAAATTTTCAACCCTTTAATAAAATGGAGATGGCAGAGACAACAAATATGAGCATTCTAAAAGCTGATCAAATCCAGGTTACATGAAAGTTCTTTTTGAATATCGTCCCTCCACAAGTAAACTAATTTTCCAAGGACCATGATACTTAGATCAAGCCAACGAAACTCAGAACTCATCCATCTTACTAAAAAAAATGCAACTACAGTCTACAGCATGACAAGCAATACTAGTTACAGAACCCAAGTGCAAAGCCTGAAGCAAAATGCAAAAGAGCAGTTCACTAGCATTCGAACAAAATCCAACCTCCTACGAAACAAAAAAAAAAGTAGTTAAAGACTAAACAAACCTGATAGCCATACATATCTGTAGCATCTACCCTTGCACCTTCTTGTAGTAAGAGTTCTGCAACTTGTATCGCACCACGAACAGCACTCCAATGCAACGCGGTTTGTCCAGTATGATCCGTTGCGTTTACATCTCCACCGTGCTGCAAAACCCCGAATCGAAACAACGGGTCAGTTTTAAAATCCTTAAAACCACATTTCAAACCTAATGCTTCTTGCTTAAACGATTCATACGCCAAAAGAAGCTATATAGAGAAGTGAACAATCAACATGTTCACCAAACAATCAACAATCTATCGGATATTCACGAGCCAAAGCACGAAACTATGAGCTTGTTCTTTTATAAACCTCGATAATGTACTGAGCAACGGCGGTGCGATTGTTCAAGGCGGACCACTGAAGAGCATAGTAGCCAAGGCCATCAGGCTGAGAAACAGAGCAACCTTCACACTCAACCAATCTATGAAGCTTCTCCAAATCACCATAAGCCGCTGCAGTATAAACATCGTTCTTCAAACTCTCTTCTTCAATCCCTTTAGAACTCGATTCTCCATTCTCTTTATGATTCGATTCGACTTCTTCCACCACCTCAATCTCCGACGACATTTTTCTTTTCTTCTTCTTCTCGATTTCCCAATCGATGAAGACGATTTGTGGGTTTTCGATTTCTTTGCCTCTTTAATTGTTCATGGGGTTGTTGACCTTTGTTTCGTGAGATTTGGTGGAGAAGATGAGAGAAGGTGCTAGGGTTTTTCTGGGAGGAATCAAATGAAGAAGATGAAGAAGAAGAATAATGAATTTGATGACATCTCAAAAATGGTTGTTTGTTGTTGACTCAAGAGATGAATGAAGGAGAAGAGACCGGTCAGAGTCAGACCTTGATCTGATCTTAACCGTTCGATCTTTAAATCAATCTTTTTAAGAGATTATTTATTGTTGTTATTATAATTATTAACAACTAAATTTTTAAATACTATTGAATTAGTGGAACCAAAAGGAAAAGAATGTTAATTGCATCAAAATATCTGCATAATAGTAAGAAGAATATTTGTTTTTTCTTTTGTCATATCTATAAATTGACATTTTATAAAAATGTTCGGAATTTTCTTCATAAATAGTCAAAGAAGATTTTTAAGAAAAATATGTAGGTCAAGTAAATCAAGATGGGTATATGATTCTTCTACATAAAAGTATGTTTGATTGATTACTTTATTTTGTAAAATATTTTATTATCGCATTCTACTCTTTTTTTTTTAAGTTTTGAGTAGTTAAATTTTATTTCTTACGTAAATAATATATGGCTTATCAATTTTGAAAATAAAATTTAGATTTAAATAAGTAAAAAAAATAATACTAAAATGTAGTTTTTTTAAAATATATGCTACGCCGAATATTGGTTCATGAAATAAAATCAATTAACAAAAATAAGTTGATGGATGCACTAAATTACGTTTTATTTTTAACACCGTCTATATGTAATTCATCAATTTCACAAAAAAAATTACTAATTTGGAACGACAAAATTCAATTCATAACCAAATAATTTTACTATGAGGAACAACATGGTTTAATAACGGAGTCAAACTTCAATAAAAATAGCTGCATAAATGGAGTTTTAACTTTTTTTTCCCCTCTACATGGAGCTTTAAAAACTCCATTAAATACCAAAATTATCGTATTTTATTACAAAAGTCAACTGAGATATGCTACGAGACTGCATCGTGTCATATAATTTTAGCTTATAATCATATGGAATAATTGTTAATCTTCGTGACTTTATTTAATCACCAACAACAAACAACTAGAGCATATTTCTTTATTACATATCATCACTACAAATTGCGAAAGCCTTAAAAAAAAAACTTTCACACTCAAAACAACTTATAAATTGGCTTCATATCAATAGGATCATACAACCCAAAGTTTTGTTCAATCCCTGCCGGTTTCAAATTTTCATTAAACGTTGCAAATAAATACCCTTGAACACCATCGTTAGGCCTTTTAGGCGTCCCTCTTCCACTTGTTATATGCTTCAGAAATTTACCGTTACGAGTAGCCGCGATATCCGGCGTAGTAGAGTCGCCGTTCCCGGCCGATGGCCATCCGGTCTCGGAGATAACCATCGGCAAATTACTTACTCCTTCTTTTTCCATTGCCCACACGAATGCGTCAAATATTGCATCAAACAAGTTTGTATAGTCTAATGGTCCGTCCTGGACTACGACATCTTCTGTACTGGAGATGGCGTAGTCCAGACGGATGTTAACTGGGTCAGAGGCATACGCGAAGTATGGATAAATGTTGACCAATATAGGTGTATTTGTTTGAGACAATAGTTTCAAAACTGGGACGAGTTGTTCACGCGCTTCAGGCGTGAACGTTCCCGCGGAAGGCGGGTAAGATTGTCCGAGGTTTGAGGTAGCCACCGCGGTGCTTATAGAAATCGGAAGATTCCTCGACTTAACTAGGTTGGTAAGAGACTGCACCACGGGAAGCACTTGAGGACCGATATCTCCCGGGATGACTTCATTACCGACCGTAATAAAGCCGATATTGACATCCGCTAAGTAAGGCTCGATGTTGGTCGCGAACCAGCCTGTGACCGCTTCTTCGCTAGCTGCAAGAGCAGCCAAATCTTGGTTCTTAACGCCTACAACGACCTGAATATCGCGTTGGCCGCGTAAGGCGTTAAGAACCTCCGTGTTCGGGTCGAATATTCGGATTTTAGTAATGCCTATGGACTTGTAAAGGTTGATAACATTAGAAGGAGCCGGGAGGTTATCTCCGAGGAGACCATAGTTTAAGCCAATGCGATTATCCGCAAAACCAATAGTGTTGTCGTTGAAGATCAGTACAATGCAAGAGAGCAATAGTGAGAGGAACATCTTAGGAGAATAGTGCATGGTGAAACTTATCTGCCTGAAAAAAACTATAGCATATACAATTTATAGATGTTAATATGTATGTGTGTAGATAATCATAAGAATATAGAAAGAAGAAACCTAAACCTGTTTGTTCTTTTCTTTTCTTTTTTTGCTACGGTGCAAAACATATATAGGTTGTAAAATGTTTGTGCGTATTTATATTACCTTTTCTTTAAATTTATTTCCTTTTTATCGCTGTCAACAAAATTAGTAAAATTACTTAACATTTTTGACCAGACAAAATAGTAATTTCTTTTATTTTGTTCTTTTAGTGTGGTAACAAATTTGTTGCTTTCCTTTTTAACTAGTTATAATATTTTTATTAATTTCTTTTATTGGTTAAGTGAATCTCTCTATTCCATAAGAAAGTGAAAATGAACCTAGTTATGTTATCTAGAATAGAGGTATCTACTCTAGAAATACATGAATTTGAGTACATGAATTTCAATTTTACATAATCGATAGATTCATGTATAATTTTAATTTGTGTTGTATATTAATTAACAATCCTTTGAAATACATGTACTTGACTACTAATATAGATTTAGAATATAGTTTTTCCATTTAAAACACTCGATCTTAATTTTTTAGAGCGTTAATAATAACTAGAGTAAATCCGATTTTAATCTTAAACTCGAGTTTACGACTTTAATATTATTATCTACTAGGTCGATATATATTTGCGCATGTTTTTTCTTAATATTTATTTTATCGCGAATTTATGCGATTCACCAAAATATGAAAAATAACACGTCAATCAAACATTTGTATAGCAATAAGAAAAATGAAAAGAAAAGAAAACATATATTCATTCACGAGTTAGAACATTAATGAAAAACTATGGTAACATATACGAAAGTTCATGTTTCAATTTATCAAAAAAGGTTTATGTTTCATATTATTAGGGTCTTCTATCTTTAACAATAATGCATGCGAACACCAACTTTTACCACCTGCAATCACTGCATTTAACCGGAATAAGATTCATTCTTTTCGACAAAATGGATATCAAAAGGCTAGCGACCTCATGATGAGTTGGTTTGCTCATCACTTACTTTTTTCGCAAATTCTCAAAAATCTTTAAAACAAGAAACATTCATTGTACAAAGGTTTTGTTGGAATATTGTTTTACATTATAAAAAAATAACTATATATTTTTGAGTGTTTTTTTCGTAATTTTCGCCAATATCTATGTTTTTGTTTTCAATAAATAATAAATCCGGGAGTAAAATGATTTCCAAAGAAAAATAGAATCATTTGTCTAATATAAACATGTTGCATGATATTTGATAACCCATAAACAAATAAAATAGATTTTTGAGAATTAAGTCGTAAACTAGCATCATTGACCCTTTATTGATAAATGATTTATATATTTTAATTTTAGAAATAGTGTATCTTTATTTTTATTTTAATAATATATCATACTTTTATCAGTTAGAATGTATACGTGTTCGTTTTCAACTCAAGTTTTCAAAAAGAAAATACTACTA
Source organism: Anastatica hierochuntica (assembly GCA_900406275.1). Taxonomy (NCBI): domain Eukaryota; kingdom Viridiplantae; phylum Streptophyta; class Magnoliopsida; order Brassicales; family Brassicaceae; genus Anastatica; species Anastatica hierochuntica. The sequence continues at coordinate 37,888 of OVAN01000252.1, read as the reverse complement.
AACTCAACTAACAATTTTGGAAATTTTATGTAACAAACTATGCGCGAGTAATTAATTAAGCTAGTAATTTTAGAAATTTCATGTAACAAACTATATATATTTAATTTAACTAATCATTTCGGAAATTTTATGTAATCGAACTATGCGCGGGTATTTATCTAGTAGTATTAATATGTAACTATAATTATGCCTGTAGCTGGTGAAAAAAAAAATTATGCGTGAAGCTATTGACTTGAGCTTGACCCTTTCCTTCTCGAAGAAGCTGCTGAGAATTGCATTTGAGAGAAATTAAAAAAAAAAAAAATCAATTACTTCGTTGGAGAGGCAAAGCTAAAAGTATCCCCAATTCTCGCTATCACTGCCACTCACAAGTTTCTTCTCTCTTTGACCAAACCATGCCGTACGGTGAAATCGGCGACGACGCTGCTTTATGCTCACTCGATTCCGATGCAGATGCTTCTGACATTCACCTTTCTTCTTCTTCCTTTGCTTCTTCTTCTTCTTCTTCTTCTTCTTCTTCCTCTTTGCACTCATCCACTGGAGTTGAACTCGGCGTTTATACTGATGATCCCTCGCCCAAAATGGAGAAAGATCCTAGGAAAATCGCCAGGAGGTTCCGATTTTCGTTTTTGTTTCTTTAGTTTTGCTTACTTCTACGATTCTCTTCGTTCTTCGTGACTATGTTGTCTCTAGGTTGTGTTTTTCGCTCGATCCTGTTATTGTATCTGCTTCAGCTTGTAGTTGAATCAGCTTAGGGTTAGATCGGAGACGTTGTTAATTTTCATGGCGAGTTTGTTGTTTTGAAAGCTTTTAAAATGATTTTGTTTTTGCTTTCTTCTGAAAGGTATCAGCTGGAGTTATGCAAGAAAGCAATGAAGGAGAACGTTATTGTTTATTTAGGAACAGGTTGTGGTAAGACTCACATTGCAGTAATGGTGATCTATGAGGTCGGTCACTTGATTCTTAGTCCCAAGAAAAGTGTTTGTATATTTCTTGCTCCCACTGTGGCTTTGGTTGAACAGGTGAGTGTGTGTGAGAGAGAGAAGTTATTCTCCTCTTGATTACATCGTGGAGTTGAGGATTGATTGATTATAGTTGTTTCTAACTGTCCTGTGTTTGTTGTTGTTGTTTTTTAGCAAGCCAAAGTCATAGCAAGCTCTATCAACTTTAAAGTCGCAACACATTGTGGAGGCGGTCGGACTGTGAAGACCCACTCTGACTGGGAGAGAGAGATTTCAGAGAATGAGGTGATTTCCTGCATTATGGTCTTTTTTTTCAACGCGTTCTCGCTAAGATGATCGTTGATTTCTTTGTATATACATATATGTGGCAGGAACCGTTCTTTTGACGTATGTGATCATCTTTCAATTGTTTTGTTTTTTAAGGCTGAATGTTTCGCGCAGGTTCTTGCTATGACCCCACAAATACTTCTGTATAACTTACAGCACTGTTTCATTAGGATGGACTGTATTTCCCTTCTAATATTTGATGAGTGTCACCATTGTCAAGTAGAAAGTAACCATCCTTATGCTGAAATCATGAAGGTATATTCCTCCACATTCTTTTTTCTTTGGTGTCTGGAACATTTTAAACATTTAACCAACTTTTTTAAGTGTTTCGCTTTGCTGCAAATGCAGGTTTTCTACGAAACAGAAGGTTTACAGCGACCTCGTATATTTGGAATGACCGCATCTCCAGTTGTTGGCAAAGGTAGGCCTCAGTATCCTAATGTTGATTCCGGATTACAGGCCCATTACTGTCATTAGCTTTCGTTATGAAAGTCTCTATATCATTTTTAATAAGAATTAGAGAAAAGTTGAAAGCAGAATGTTTTCTACCATTTGAATTTCCCCTTTTCTGATTTTTTCTTTTGGTTTAAGCTCAGCATTTCTTTAAAACGGTGAGTGTGATAGGTGCTGTTCTATTTCGGTTAAAATTTCTTTTTGTGATCTTGATAATAGCGACTTCGATCATCTTCGGTATACATGGTCCAGCTTTTGACAGCTCTACCTACTTTTCAGGGTCTTTTCAATCGGAGAATTTATCAAAAAGCATAAATAGCCTTGAAAACTTGCTCAATGCCAAGGTATGCTGTTTCTTAAATTCTCTATTTTCATTGAGAGGTTGACTGTTGCTCGAAGAACTTAAAGCGCAGTTCTCTACCTTGGAAGCAGAAATTCTTTAAAAAATAATCTTGGTGTTGACCACCGTTGTGTTTATTTTGGTGATACCAAAGAAGAAATAAAACTCTGCAGTTGCTTGGATTCTTTATTTGGTATTGTCGGCCCAATCTTATGGTGCCAAACTAACATTTGAGGCCATTATAAAGCAGAAGTATTGTTCTCACGGTGGATTTTATACTAATGTTCTTGCGTTCAGTTGAACTTTCCAGACAATGTTCTAATATTTTCCTTCGGTTCTCGTGATTTGGAAGGTTTATTCAGTGGAGAGTAATGCCCAGTTGGATGGTTTTGTTTCATCTCCTATAGTCAAAATATACTATTATCGGTCAGCTACGAGTGATGCATCCCAATCGACCATCGTATATGAAAACATGCTGGAGGACATCAAACAGCGGGTTGTCTAATATGTTTCATAACTCTTTTGGCTCCCTGAGCCTATGCATATGAGCTGATATTTCTTCCCGATATGAACAGTGCTTGGCTTCACTTAAGCAGCAGATCGATACCCATCAAACACAAAGCCTCTTAAATATGAAAAAGCTTCTCAAAAAAACTCATGAAAATCTCATATATAGTCTGGTGAATCTTGGCCTCTGGGGAGCAATTCAGGTAGACATTTCATACTGAACCAATTTATAGATTTAATATCAGATCATCATTTTTTCGGTTTCAAATGTTTTTCCCATGCTCTCTACATTGTGTATCGATTGCTTGTATTTCCTGATTTCTGTAATATTCTTAGCAAGCAGCTGATGATATGTTTTAGTGTACAGTAATAATCATAATTGTCTACTATATAATGACTGGCATAAGATTCACGTGGAGTAAAATAGGGGAAAATATAGAAAAGAAAGAAGGGTTTCTGTTGGATGCTCACTGAATAGCTAGGATAGTTTCTGTTTCCTCGACTGTAAAAAAATCGGCAAGGTTCCATGCATTTTTCTTTAATTTCTGACTACGGGCTAACCTCGATAGGTGAACCTTACCTCTTGCCAATTTGAAATTCTTCATGTTGTTTTTGTTTGTGTCATAGACATTAATTCAAGCTGTGGTTTGCTGATGTTTCTTCTCTTTTTTAATTGGAGGCTGCTAAAATCCAATTGAATAGTGACCAAACTATACAAGGAGAGCTTGTGGAAGAGAATAAAAAGTCAAAAATATGTGATACATATCTTTCTTTGGCTGCTGAAGTCCTCTCTTCTGGTGTTGCTGATGGTAGAGTTACAGTATCCATGTGTTACTCTGAAATATTTAACTACATTCTGCACTGTATTTGTTATCTTTGTGTGATTGCCCTATTAAACAAGACATTGGTTGCCTCACTATTTGTTATCTGTCATTTCTGTGGTTGTAGATGAGAGCGCATCAGAAATTCTGAGCTTAGAAGCATTGAAGGAACCATTTTTCTCTAGAAAGCTATTTCAATTGATTAAAATCCTTTCGGCATTCAGGTTGGTACTTGAGAGAGGTGACAGTCTTGGAACGCTTTTGTACTGTGTATTCCATAAAGCATGTACAGAGAACGAATTAACTGTTCTTAGCGTTACTTAATAGTCACTTAACCGAAACCAATACTGAAATAAGCATTTTCTCAATGGTATCATTTGCATTAAACAACTCCCAGCTCTTAATTCATCTTCAATAAGACATTGGATATTCTGTACGAGTATGGTCGTTGTTATTGTTCACTGGATCCTGTGAAATCTTTGATTACTTCATTTTGTTTCTTTTCTTTCAGGCTAGAGCCACAAATGAAGTGTATAATATTTGTTAATCGGATTGTGACTGCAAGAACGCTGTCATGCATGCTAAATAACCTGAAGCTTCTACAGTCATGGAAGTCCGATTTCCTCGTTGGACTTAGTTCTGGAGTGAAGAGCATGTCAAGAAGGAGTATGAAAACGATACTTGAACGATTCCGATCTGAAGAGGTGATACTTTAGCCGCCTTTGAACTTATAGTTAGTATGGGAGATACCTGGAGTTGATATCCCTACACACATAATAAAAGCAAAAATACATGCAAACACCCATTTGGATAAACATGCATTGTCTAAGTTCAGTTGTCAAACCTTTTCCATCTAACTTTTAGAGATTCATTTTTCTGTTCCAGCTCAATCTACTGGTTGCGACTAAAGTTGGCGAAGAAGGCCTTGATATTCAGACATGCTGTCTTGTGATCCGTTTTGATTTACCAGAGACTGTTACCAGCTTCATACAGTCCAGAGGTCGTGCTCGAATGCCTCAGTCTGAATATGCGTTCCTTGTGAACAGGTGTGTGACTGAGAAAATGATGAGGCCATAAGTGTGAGTCTTGTTCTCCTCCCTCCATGATTAACGTTGTTTCATCTTTCATGATTCAGGGGAAACGAGAAAGAGATGGATCTGATTGAGAACTTTAAAGTAAATGAAGATCGGATGAATCTGGAAATTACTTCCAGAACGTCAGAGGAAACAAATCCTAGAGTTGGTGAGGAATTATACAGAGTTCATGAGACAGGAGCTCGTATCAGTGGTGGAAGTAGCATCTCCCTCCTCTATAAGTATTGTTCTAGGCTTCCACATGATGAGTAAGGTTTCCAATTCTCTTCTGGTGCTTTTTGTATACACCTTCCTCAGTAAATAGGAGCCTGTTTTGTCAGAAATGAATATCCATTTTCCACATTTTTCCCCCCGTCAGATTCTTTCAGCCTAAGCCAGAGTTTCATTTCAAACCTGTTGACGAACTTGGTGGAACCATCTGTCGCATAATTTTACCTGCTAACGCTCCTATTAATGAAATCGTCGGTTCACTACTACCTTCGATCGAAGCTGCAAAAAAGAATGCTTGTCTTAAGGCTGTGAATGAGCTGCACAACTTGGGTGTACTTAATGATTTTCTGTTGCCAGATTCAAAGGATGAAGTTGAGGATGAATTATCAGATGATGAATTTGATTTTGATAACACTGAAGGTGCATAAGTGGTTCTGTTATAAATCTAAGTTGTCTATGCTGTTCACTCGTTAGACGACATTTTATTTATTTCTTGCTAGGTGAAGGCTGTTCACGAAGTGAAATGTATGAGATGCTTGTTCCTGACTTGTTTAAACAAAAGTGGGATTCATCAGCGAGTTGTGTCAAACTTCATTCTTACTACATAAGGTTTGTGCCTCATCCTGAGGATAGGATCTATAGAAAGTTTGGTCTCTTCATAAAGTCACCTCTTCCCGTTGAGGCTGAGACCATGGATTTGGACCTTCACCTTGCTCATCAAAGATCTGTAAGCGTGAAGATATTTCCTGCAGATATCACTGACTTTGACAACGAAGAGGTATTGAGATTTTAACTAGATGAAGAATTAAATAGATGAAGAATTAACTAGATGAATGTATTTAAGTTGATTATGTCTATGCAGATAAGGCTAGCGGAACTTTTCCAGGAGGTTGCCCTGAAAGTCCTTTTTAAACGGCAGGAGCTCATTCCAGAAAATGTTCCCATGGGACTGCAAGACTCTTCTAGATCTACCTTCTACCTTCTTCTTCCAATTAGTCTGCATGATGTGGAAAATGTGATATCTGTAGATTGGATGACTATCAGAAGCTGCTTGTCGTCACCAATCTTTAAGGCTCCATCTGCTTTACTGGAAGATAAAGTTCCTCCTACGGACTCTCATTTAAAGCTTGCAAATGGCTGCTGGAATATTGATGATGTGAAGAACAGCTTGATTTTTACGACCCACAAGAAACTATTTTGCTTTGTCGCTGATATCTGCCATGGAAGAAATGCTTTCAGTCCTGCTGGCAAATCAAGCACCAAAAGCCATGTGGAGAGCATATATAATTCGTAAGCTACTAAACTACTATTCAGTAATTCTTAGATTGCCACTTCTCTCAGGGGGGTCATGTATCTGCGTTTTCTTTCTGATCGTTTTGTTATAATATTCTTTTATTCATTTTGTACAGAGCAGTATCTAAGCATAGAAGTTATATATTACATGATTCTAAGTACAGAAGTTTCTTATATATATGCGCAATACTAGGTATGGCGTGGAACTCAAGCATCCTGCACAGCCACTCTTGCGTGTGAAACCACTTTTTGATGTCCGAAACTTGCTTCACAACCGAAAGAAGAAGAATTTGGGTAGATTTTCTTAGCTGATTTTTGCATATTACACATTTCTTGTGCATTTTCATGTACACACAGCACACCATTTTATATTACCATTCTCATATTGCCAAAAAAACAGAACCACATGAACTTGAGGAATACTTCATAGAGATTCCTCCCGAGCTTGCTCAGTTAAAGATAAAAGGATTATCTAAAGACATTGGAAGTTCACTATCCTTGCTTCCATCAATCATGCACCGTATGGAGAATTTACTTGTGGCTATAGAACTGAAACATGTGCTCTCTGTTTCGATTCCTGAGATAGCTGAAGTTTCTGGTCACAGAGTATAATCTCATCTCACTTAATAACCCATTCGCTTTATTTTCCTAAAAAATTTATCGATTGTTTCTCTACTCACCTAGTAAATTGGTATAGGTACTTGAGGCTCTCACAACGGAGAAATGTAATGAGCGCTTTTCTCTTGAAAGGCTTGAGGTGCTTGGTGATGCATTCCTCAAATTTGCTGTCAGCCGACACCTTTTTCTACACCATGATAAGCTCGATGAAGGAGAGTTGACTCGGAGACGCTCAAACGTTGTTAACAATTCCAACTTGTTTAGGCTTGCAATCAGGAGAAATTTGCAGGTTCTCAGAAAATTCTTAATAAAGCTACATTTATTAAAGCTTTGGTTTTCGGTACATTTTCAAGCTTTTGAGTTGTTACTGGTGAACAAAACACAAATACTGATCCTGTGCATAAATTGCAGTCAGAACCCTTTTCCTCCGTACATTAAATATATTCTCAGTTAGATATCTTTGAGAACAAATCTTTTAGATAGAAGATATAATTTAATTAATTCTACTTCTGGATAATGTTTAGCATTGTGCCTTTTCCCAGGTTTACATCCGTGATCAACCATTCGAGCCAAATACTGGTGAAATCAGAGGTAGCAGAGGTCATCATTGGTTGTACAAGAAAACAATTGCTGATGTGGTTGAAGCGCTTGTGGGAGCCATCTTAGTTGATAGTGGGTTCAAGGCTGCCATGGAATTTCTTAGATGGATTGGTATAAATGTCAATTTTAAATCCTTGCAAGTAAGAGATGCTTGTGTCGCAAGCAAACGCTACCTGCCACTTACTACTCACCTTGATTTGGCGGGCCTTGAAAACCTGCTTCACTGTAAGTTTCTCCACAAAGGTCTACTTCTGCAAGCCTTTATCCATCCATCTTACAACAGGCATGGAGGAGGCTGCTACCAGGTACTTTCTGTTTTCTTCTTATATTTCATCTCTCTCTTTGATATTCATCTATTGGAACCAAAAATTCTCTAATTGGGGGTTCCGCAGAGATTGGAGTTTCTTGGGGATGCTGTTCTGGACTACTTGATGACATCTTACTTTTTCACACTCTTCCCACAACTGAAACCTGGTCAACTGACAGATCTAAGATCGCTCTCAGTAAACAATAAGGCGCTAGCAAATGTTGCTGTCAGTTTTTCGCTACAGAAATTTCTATTTTGCGAGTCCAATTATCTCCATGAAGCTATAAAGGATTATATCAACTTCCTGGCAGTGTCATCATTGGCAAAAGGACCCTCTGAAGGTCCAAAATGCCCAAAGGTGTGTTTGGCTCTTTCTTCAATAGTAGACGATATTTTTTGCTGCTTCTGTTTACTTATTTGCAGGATTAAGTGTGCCGTTTTTGAGCCAGGTAGGGAAACTATGACGAAATTCACTCCTTTTAATATCTGACTTACATTTTTATGTTAGCTTTCTTCCTGAATTTTTTACTATCTACACAAGATGTTGAATTCAAGAGATTTTGCCCTTCTCATCATTTTACTTTTGCAACAATTGGTATCTTAGATATACGAACAGATAAAGCATTATAAGTGGAAGAACTAATATGGTTTGTTATATTTCGTTGCAGGTTCTTGGTGACTTGATAGAATCCTATTTGGGGGCTCTTTTCCTCGACTGTGGGTTCAACTTGGATCATGTGTGGAGAATGATGCTATCATTTCTAGATCCAGTTAAAAACTTGTCTAACCTGCAGCTTAGTCCTGTAAAAGAACTGATTGAACTTTGCCAGTCTTACAAGTGGGATCGCGAATCATCAGTGACAAAAAAAGACGGTGCTTTTTCCGTTGAATTAAAAGTGACCAAGAAAGGTTGTTGCCTTACAACTTCTGCAACTGGTCGGAACAAAAGAGAAGGCACCAAAAAGGCTGCACAGCTGATGATTACAAAACTGAAGGTAGTATTTGTATTTTGAGCTACTTTGTGTTCATTTATGTTTTTCGTTCTTTACGAAATTCATTCATCTGCAGGCTCACGAGCACATTAAAACTTCCAATCCATTGGAGGATGTATTGAAGAATAGCTTCCGGAATGAACCTAAATTGATTGGCTACAATGAAGAGCCAATAGATGTTGTGGATCTTGATGGGCTGCAAGTTGAGAACCTGAAACTCGAGGAAAAGATTGACGAGGATCCTGTCACTGAGATCAAGACCAGTGAAACATGCAGTTCATACTTCATCAGACGTGTTCTCGCCCGGGCACCATCTGAAAAAGAAGAAAAAGCTTCTCGAAAGACCATCAAAGAGACAGGTATATGGATGGAAAACTCGAAGTTAAATGATTGAATATAAATTCTTGTCTATTTAACGAGCCTGTAAATTTTGATGCTTTATATATCCCAAGTTATTGATTCTATTATGTTTTACTCCACAGGTGGATCAATCAGCAAAACCGCTAAATCCATCTTGCGCGAAACATGCGTTGCCAACTGTTGGAAGCCACCAGACTTTATATGTTGTGAGGAGGAAGGACCAGGCCACCTGAAATCGTAAGTAAATCTGATCAAACACTGCTTGAGATCTCTAAGCTTAACGGGAAAGTTTCAGTTATTGGATTTGATGTCGTGTTTGTCTGCATGTTGACAGATTCACCTATAAGGTAATCCTGGAGGTTGAAGATGCGCCGAATATGACATTAGAGTGTTATGGTGAGTCTAGAACAACTAAGAAATGTGCATCAGAACAGGCTGCTCAAGCTGCTTTATGGTGCCTCGAGCATACCGGATTCCTTAACTGACTATCTCGAGCAGCTATATCTCGGTTAGCTATTAAGAGAGCGGTTATTGTAAGTCATGTAATTGTATCGAAACTCTCCGGGCTCAAGTTTTCTTCGATCTCTCTTTTGAATATAAGTATATAGTTTACTAGCATCTCACATGCATATGTGATCTTACCAACACAATTTATAAGTATTAACCGGTTCTTACATTGTATCAACTGAGCATTGGGTTGAAATTAGACTAGTATCAAAAGCAGAATCGGCGAATCGATGAAGAAATATCGATATTTGTTAGGCAAGAACTTTGCTTAACAAAGGAAATATGATTTGATCTATACAATGAGCTTGTTACAAGACATTGATCACTCAACTTCAATCACAAAGAAGGAGAAATTATCTGAGTGTGAAATAAAAGTAGAACAAGAAAAGTACAACTAAGATATTGAGCAAGCTCTCATGTTTCTGACACTCTCCAAGACCATCTAAAACCTTCTTTGTATCATCATCAGCTCCTCCTTCTTTCATCGCCTTCACCTCTGCCTCGACTCTTCGCTGTATCTCCAGTTCCATCTTCTCCATCTCCATCATAGCCATTGTCGCTGTTTCTTCGGCCACTTGAAGCCTTTTCTCTGCTTTGTTTTTCAATGTCTCAAGCTCTAGTGCTCTTTCCTTTTCTATAAGAGCTTCTTTACGGGCGGCATGGTACATTTCCGTTGTCTGCTTTAGTTCTTTCTTCAGCCTCTTCTTCTCAGCCTCAGCGTCGTCCACTGGTGGTAGTGGGGAAGCTAATGTACAATTCTTTTCATCTGAAGGACTATTAAGATAGATCGAAAAGTTGGCATTTTCATCATCTAGGCCTGAGTAATTAGGAATCTCCAACATGCCTGAAGTCCCAAGTTTCTCATAGAAGGACAAAACCGAACTGTCTGTACTAATCCTGCCACTCGTGTTCACAGTAGAATCCGTATCAAGGGATGAAAACTCCTCAAAGAAAACATGGTCTTCTCTTGTCAATGACCTGCCACATTCCAAGAAGAGAGGCAAACAATTCAACAAGTTGAATCTTGAGGACATAAACATATATAATGTTATAGGTTCAAAGGTAGTTTACATTTCATCAGGAGCTTCATCATTAAGAGCATTGCTGCGTGGTGACAATGGCGCAGTCCCTGAAGGAGGAGATAGCAAGGCTTGAGGTAAAGGCCGAGTAGCTGGCCGTACACTCGATAGTCTTCCCTTTGATATGACTAAGACAGTGCAGAACTCTGGTGCCCATCTCACCACATTACTTGAAACATCATCAGCCTTGAACAGCCTTCAAAATCAAAAGATCATCGAAAACCGCTTTAGAGAATTTCAATACAAGAGAGAGCAAAACAGAGAAGAGCAAGAAGATAGCAATAGTCTTTAGTTTGTTCACCTGCTAATGCATTTCTTCAATGATGAGGCACCTATCAAGAATGTAGAAATGCAATTCTGATTAATGTATTCGATCAACGCCTTCGCCACATCTTGATCTTCAAGCAAAACTACTTCGCTTTGAATCTGAGAAATAGACATTAGTTCATCAGAGAGGCACACACAAAGACATGTAACAAAGAAAGAAAAGAAACAAAAACGGACCTCATACTTACACTTCTTCGCATACAAAGACATCGCAATGGAAGAAACTGAGTCCTACGCTTATCAAGTTGTTGCCTTTCAGACAATTCATCCTCTGTATAAGAAGTCACATTTGAATTCATTGCGGATTTTTGGATGACATGAACAAGTTTTATCGTCCCGCCTCGGGGTATATATTGTTCCACAGCCCATTTAAGAGCTTGTGAGCTAGTTCTATCTCCATCAATCGCAATAGCTAAAGGCCCTTCCCTTACTTCACTTCTCTCCATAGAATCTCCCAAATCAAAGATCATTGCCACCACTCAACAAAGATTGCACTTTATCTAATGAAACATACAAATTCACCAAAGAACTCAATAAGAATCTGAGTGTGAGATAAAAAAAATGAACAAATATAAATAAAATCAACAAAGCCATTTGCAGTTTGGGATAAAGAAACAAAATCTTGCTAAAAATAGAATTGTTATCAAACAAAGTGTTAAGGCAAAGGACAAAACTAACTCCAAGCCACAAAAAAACATATTGTTAATGAAACATGAAACCAAAAACTAACAGTGTGTTACAAACAACATTATAAAAACTAGAAATAGTCAAAATTAATGAAAATGAAAAACAGATCTGTTGGAAACTAACAATGAAGATATAACACAATACATACTAATATTATAAAGGGAAATTATAAAAAAATAACCCAAAATCCCTTATTATTTAACTATCTACCCAAAAACTCACTCTCTCTCCTACTTTCTCTTCCTATCTCTCTCTAACTTCTTTCTACAAATCTAAATAATCAATTTTTTTTATTTCACAAATTCACCCTACTATAAATGCAAAATCAATTGCCTAGAGAACTCGTGGAACATTCCTATGTATAGATGCATATAAAATCAAAGAAAACAATTGAAAAAAGGAGATAAAATAAAATAAGAAAGTGAATTTTACTTCAGCAATGGATCATTATGTAGTAAAGTGCATAAAATATGCCAACATCATATTTAATCTCTTAAGTCTCAAGATTCAACAATAAGTGAAAACCGACTCAACATTATCAATAAAACTATTTAACAAAAGAATGCCAAAATTATCAGTTATGCTATCACAATACTCAAAACAAGCTTAGCACTTCAATATATATTTGGCACATATATTTAAAATTATAATTAAATTTAAATAAAACAATTCATAAAACTAGTCGGATTAAGGGGACTAGTTTTTGGATTATTTTGATACTTTTTAATTTAATTTAATTTTTTTATAAATATATAATAAGGTTATAATTTTAAATTTTAGATTTTTTGACTTGTTTTTAGTATAAAAATAACTAGTTTGTATAATTTTAGTGATTATAATATATTTTTATTTGATTTTACGGTTAATTTTAGTTAGAAGTCCAATTCGATAAGTTAATTAGTGTAATGCTTAAAAAAATCGGACAACTAATCGGACGACCACCCCTAGCGTATACGCGGGGGAGTAATCGGTCTAGACGGGGATTTTTAGAACAGAGACCAGCCCCTAGGTAGTTCTTGAACATGTGTAATTATCAATTAAATTTTTTACAAAAAATGTGACAAAACCAAAAAAAAAAAAATCTTGCTTATCAAAAAGAGAAAAAAAAACCTTCTATCTCTAGGTGTTCAAAGTAAAATTCTTTGATGGGCCAAAGTAAAATATATGGGCCCAAAAAGTATAAGGCCTTACAGTGATCAATCGATTAGGGTTTTGTGACGTCGCCTCCTTATTAAATAGGTCTTCGTCTCCAAATCTCACAGCCTTACGCAGCTTCTTACTCATCCATCGGAGAAAACCCTAAGAGGCAACAATGGGTACGATCAGTGTCTTACTCGCGTTCTCTCCATCAGCTTCATCCATTTTCTTCTTTTTCTTCTGTGTTTATGGTGTTGAATCTTCTCCGATTCTGGAATCTGATCCTGATCTTCTTCACTTTTCTTAGGTATTTCCCGTGACTCCATCCACAAGAGGCGTGCCACTGGAGGCAAGCAGAAGCAATGGAGGAAGAAGCGAAAGTGAGTTCCTTTATACATTTTCAGATCTCTTTCGATTTGCTCTGTTTTGAGTTTCTGATGCTCTGTTTTCAAAAGGAAGTAGATACATAAGCTCTTGTATTTTGATTCGAATGCTTGTCTTCATAGAAATTGATCGAATTGTTTACTTATATTTGATGAATGTATGTTTCTGGGTTTTGTAAAGTTTTGTGTTTTATTGGGTTTTTGTGAAGGTACGAAATGGGAAGACAACCTGCAAACACAAAGCTGTCTAGCAACAAGACAGTAAGAAGAATTAGGGTTCGTGGTGGTAATGTTAAGTGGCGTGCGTTGAGGCTTGATACTGGTAACTACTCTTGGGGAAGTGAAGCTGTTACTCGCAAAACAAGAGTCCTTGATGTTGTCTACAATGCTTCAAACAATGAGCTTGTCCGAACTAAAACTCTTGTTAAGAGTGCTATTGTTCAAGTTGATGCTGCTCCTTTTAAGCAATGGTATCTACAGCATTATGGTGTTGAGGTTGGTCGCAAGAAGAAGAGTGCTTCTTCTGCAGCCAAGAAGGAAGGAGAGGTGAATGAATGGGACCATTCTTTTATTGTATTGATTTGGTGTGCAGTAGTTAACATCCTGTGCTACTATAGGAAGGTGAAGATGCTGCTGTTGCTGCTCCGGAAGAGACCAAGAAGAGCAACCATGTTTTGAGAAAGATTGAGCAGCGTCAAGAAGGACGTAGTCTTGATTCACACATTGAGGATCAGTTTGCGAGTGGTCGTTTGTTGGCTTGTATCTCGTCAAGGCCTGGCCAGTGCGGTCGTGCTGATGGGTATTGATCTCATTGCCGTTGATTCATATCGTCTCTGTTTTGAAATAAACTCACTTTGTTAATTCCTTCTCTTTTCTTGTGGAATGTGTGTGTTGAACAGATACATATTGGAAGGTAAAGAGTTAGAGTTTTACATGAAGAAGATCCAGAAGAAGAAAGGAAAGGGTGCTGCTGCTTAAGAAGAGTCTCTTGTTGCTTACATGTTTTGTTATCTTCTTCTTGCTTACATGTTTTGAGTTTTCAGTTTTGTCTGAACCTAAATGTTTTTTTATGGATTAGTTTTGCTATGAAATTTCATAAACTACAATCCATTATTCTGGTACAATAGTTTTGCCTTTGATTGCTTTTTAATTTTAATTTAATTTTTTAGTATATGTGATAAATTTGATCACTAGTTGGCAGAAGTTAAGACTATTCAAAGTAATTGTAATAATAAATTAAAAAAAGGAGAGTTTTTTTTGTGTGTTTTGTTAGCAGAAAAATTATGTTAATAAAAACTTTTCCTTTGGTTAAATATTTTTACACTTATCCAATATTAAATCTTACAAAAAAGATGATAAGCTAGTAATCTTTAAAAGTCAATGTCATTTCTTCTAAACTATATTTAAACAAAAGATACGTTATAAAATTCTTGTTAGTATTTTATAATTTCTAAAATTTTCCAAGAAAATTAGACACGTAGTGATTGCGTCTTTGATTGTGGTTTCTTGGGATTTAGGCAACACAAATCTTAAAAGACAACATGGTACAAGCATGGTCATTATCTAACTTTGACTTTAAAATTATATATGCAATAAATAATCAGATTTGAAGATTTATATTGACCAAAACTCATTTCACAACCAAGTGAACAGTGGTTTTTGGATATTGGAGATCGTAGCAAAAGTTTAACAATTTACTTTTATTACATTTTTTTTTTGATCACAAAAGAAAGTTATTTATTAAGCCTCACAAATTGAGGGATTCTGAACACAAAGTGCTCGCCTAATAAGCGAGTCAGCTAAAGTGTTCGCGTTTCTTGAAATAAAAGAAATAGAGAAACCAACGAAAGAGGAGATAACAGCCCGAATATCGGACAGAAGACCAGAGATAACAATGTGGTCTTCAACACGATTGATCAGATTAACCAACTTTTATTACATTTAAATTTCGTTAATTTAAGAGAATGGCACAACAAATTACACAACAGAAACATAGAGTGCCAATTTTTACGGACAGACTATGCAAAACTTACCAATATTATTGAGAATTTAAATGATTGGTCAGCCTTTTACACGCTCATTCAAAATTTCTACCTTCTACGTAGTCATTTTATAAGATACTCTTTATCCACCATCTCGCGTGCGAGAAACACACAAGCATGTTGTATAACTCGAGACTCTCGTATTATTTTTCAACATTATATTTTTATAGATTTTTCTTCTCTGAATTGGATAATCAAATTCGAAGAACCTCTCGGATTAATGTGTGGTCGACAAAAAAAACATCGCACAAGAAGATGTTAATTGGCTACATGATTAAACATTATAGCATGCAATATAAGTATTTTACATGTTACAAAAGTTCTTAACTCCTTGTGAATATTTTTAATAACCCTTTTGTTATTTTCTAAATAAATTATAATTATGAATTTATGATTGTTGAGTTAATTTTTTGCCCAAAATTAAGTCATCCAACTAATTTAATCTAAGCTCATCATTTCTTGAAGCATCTTGAGGCATTTAAAAGGTAAACTCCTTTTTTTGTGGGAACTAATTGAAAACGACACATTTATCTAAAAAGATATTAACGGAAAATGACACTAATTTCTAGAACTTCACAAAATAAAAACTTCATTAAAATTTTGAAAATCATTTCATGATTTTTGGCTTTTGTATGTTACGTCTTCTATCTAATTTTTTTTATTCCATATGTTGAAAATGCATGTCTTTCTTCTAAAAAAAAATTTTATGTCTTTAGAAGTGTTTTTTTTTGTCAGCCACTTGATGAGAAGAGTTTTCACAACTCGTTTAGAGCATCTTCATCGTAGAACCTCTACTAGAGGTTCTTAACTTTTTTTTTTCATCACATTTAAAAAAAAAAAAAAAATTTAATTCTGACCAATCGCAGACCGTTACGTGTCGCGGATCCGCGTAAACAGTACAAAAGACACCTCTTATTTAGATGATTTAAGAGTCAACTCTTACGTGAGGCCGCGTAAAAATAGCTAAGAACCTCCCAAAATTTCTACAATGGAGGTGGTCTTACCTCAATGGCTCAAATCAATTCATAACTAATAATAAGTACACATTAAATTTATGTAATTATCATATTAATTTAAGTTTAATTCTTGCTAAAAATATTAAATATTTTCAAACATTTACATTCTTGAATCTTGTTGTAACTTCATAAGAAATTAAAAGCAGGTAGTGAAATCGAAGTTGGTCGATCTTAAAAATAGCCTAAATTTGTGGAACATGATTAACTACTATTGCAGGTGAACATTTTTGTTACATTTGACCGTATTTAACTTTTATTAAGTTCAACTTAAAAATACACATCCTATAAAAGTTTGCGTGAACGGGTGATATCAAGATTTATTACTTTTTATTCAAAAAATTCTGCGGTATATGGAAAAGTAATGTTAAAAGCAAAGTTTTTTTTTTTTTATTTCATCGAAAACTCACTCTTTAAGCTTCCGGTATAACGCATCCTTTTAGGGGAAGTTGTAAGGTGACCGATGAGCTTACATGGGAGAAATAAGAGCTTTTTAACCTTGCCTTTTTAACAAAGCAATCGGTTCCGGTGTTCAAACTACGAGAAATGTAAAAAATATTAAAACATGTGAAATTACATTTAGAAAGGCTAAAATTCTCTAGCTCCGTTAGAAAAGAAGGTCATTCTAACGGGTTGGAAACCATAGATATCAGTTGCGTACAATCCGTGGATAAAGAGATGTTTGTCAGAGAGGCTGCTATCATGCATTCCATATCCCAAAAAGGTGACTTTAGTTCTGCGTGTAAAGGAGACAAGTTAAAAACAAAGTAACTATTCTTATAAAAAATTTAACAAAAAAAAAACTATTCTTATAAAATAGAAAGAAAATTTTAAAGAATTCAACGTAAAATAATAATAATAATAAAGAAAGAAGAATTTATTGATAACCTAACAAACAACTAAAAAAGAAGAAAACACGACACACCAACTTCAACCTCCATACATACACTTACTTAAGTTTCCTATTTAAATGTTTGCACCTGTCTCCTTCCCTTTCCCATCTCTTCTTTATTTCTCTCTATTTTTAAAAATACTTTTACTTCAATTTTAAGATCTTTTTCATTATTATTTTTTTCTTGTCTTTCTTTAGATCAAGAAGATCAAGTGTTCTTGTCTCATTAGAGCTAATCATATGGACAAAAATGTTCAGAAATGCGAAGGAGAAGAAGAAACATTGTCTTGTGATATCAGCAAGAACAATTGCAAGATCGTCCATAGAGATGAGAGTAGTAAAGAAAGGAGAAAGAGGGAACCAAAACGACGTGAGTTAGTGTCGTTTCGTGAGCTGCCTGATTACATGAAAGACAACGAGTTTATATTGAATTATTACAGAGCTGATTGGTCTATTAGAGATGCTTTCTTCAGCATCTTCAGTTTCCACAATGAGTCTCTCAATGTTTGGACGTTCGTATTTCTTTTTTATTACAAGATTTTTAACACTTCCACTTTGGTTATAATTTGTTGATAAAGTTTATAATGTTTTTTTTTGTTTTAGGACAGACATTTACTTGGTTTCATTTTATTTGTGGGACTAACCATCGCCAACATTATTCATCATGATAAATTCTTCCCCTTGGTAAGTGTCCTTAAACCTAATGTTCAAGACGATCGAATCTCAATTAAATCTCTTTCTAGATTCACATGCAACCACTAGGGGCTCACGGATCCAACATGGTCATCACAAAAAATTATATATATATCTTATGAAATTTTCAGCATGACAAAGCTTATTTTCTTGATAATCAATTTTTTTCCTTTTTTGGTTCTTAATGTTCCCAACAACTCCGTAGAATATTGTACTTTACATAGAAAATATTAGAAATCGTCTCAAGATTATGCACAAGATATTATCTATATTCTTAGAACTCTCCGTAGATATATTAGTTGAAACATATGAACTATAACATATCTTTTAGAATATCGGTTTATATATACCATTTTATCATAATGTAGTACTTAGATGTTTCCTAACATTTCAATCAACTTAATGAAAATGTAAGCTTATAGTTAATGGTATATATCAATATTGTAGGAAGCAAAGAGTCCAGGGAATGTAACAAGATGGCCATTCTTTGTCTTCTTAGGAGGCTCAATGTTCTGCCTACTCGCAAGCAGCATTTGCCACCTCTTCTGTTGCCACTCAAAGAACCTTAACTTCTTCCTCCTCCGCATAGACTACACCGGAATCACCGCCATGATCATCACTTCCTTCTTCCCACCAATCTTCTACATCTTCCAATGCACTCCTCGTTGGTACTTCATCTACCTTTCAGGCATCACTTCTATGGGAATCTTCACCATCATCACACTCTTCACTCCATCTCTTTCATCTCCCAAGTACCGAGCTTTTCGCGCTTTGCTCTTTGCCTCCATGGGGCTTTTCGGGGTTGTCCCAGCTGTCCACGCGCTCGTGGTCAACTGGGGAAACCCGCAAAGGAACGTGACGCTTGTCTACGAGTCAGCAATGGCAGTTTTCTATCTTGTTGGGACAGGGTTTTATGTAGGGAGAGTGCCTGAGAGGTTTAAACCGGGATGGTTTGATCGTGTGGGACATAGTCATCAAATCTTCCATGTGTTCGTTGTGTTGGGTGCTTTGTCTCACTATGTAGCTGCTCTCTTGTTCTTGGATTGGCGTGACCATGTTGGTTGTTGAACCATATACATATGTACTTGTCTAATTCTTTGATTACTTAAAAAGATAAGTCATTAGTTTGTTTAAATATATATCATGTGTCCACAAAATTGTAATAACGGAGGAGGTCACGGGTTTCAACTGCGTTAGGAGGGGTGGATTCGAGCTGTATAAAAAAGGATTGGCTCTCGCCTTTGACAATTATCTTATCTGGCTTGACTCCTCCTGACTCCTCCTGGAGAGGGGGTCCATGAGCCCAAACTCTTGATCATTAAAAAATATTGTAATAACCATTCTTATCTATTAAAAAAAATATATAACATTTTTCATGTGTGACTTTTTTAAATTGGAAGTGTCAGAAAAATCTTATTAAATACATCTAATGTATCTAATAAATTAAAAGAAATAAAATTGACCGTAATTTTATATATTAATTGAGTAGACGGAGAGAGAAAATGAGAAAGAATCAAAGAGAGTTTTGAGGAAAAAGTAACCAATCATCACTTTCTTTATTAAATAAAATTATTAATTAAACAAATCAAAAGATATTACCAATTTATTTATTTCTACGCCAATAATCAATAAACTTTCAAATCAAATATTTTCAAACTATTTTCTTATATTGTTAATATATACTGATTATACATTGTTACGAAAAATTCAAAATATTTGTGATTGGAAAATAATAATTTCCAAAACAAAGATTTCGCAATCAACGATAAATTAAATTGTTATTCTTTTAATTCCAACTTCGTAAGCCTACAATACATAAAACTTTAAATGTCTTTAATTGGTTTATTATTTTTCTCTCTTGTGAGAGTTTTGAAAAATAATATTACAATATAAAATTGACCTCACATGTTCATTTAAAAAACTTATTTTTTTCATATTTCGGATATATTTAATTTTAAAAAATTGAACTGAATAATATTTATTTATATTTGTTTTATTTTGATTTTCCGTGTGATTTGAGTTAATACCAAACCAAACCAAACTATTTGGTGTTTCGGTTTTCATTTAAATTTTAGAACTAATCCGAATTCGAAATAATTCGAATCGACAGATGGCCGATATCCATATTGGTCCTACAAAAATTGAAATAATCCGATCGGAAAATCTGAATATCCAGCTCTACTTTTGTATTACACATAATTGTACAAAATACATTGATATTATATTAACATATATTTTTTAAAAAAAAAATATTTCAAAATATTAGAGATGTGTTATATAATTTACAATACTATTAAAAACACAATAAATATTATAATTTCCAAGAATTTAATAAAATCCCACGCTTGGCGCGGATCAAAATCTAGTTATTCCTTAACAAACCAAAAGATTCTCGAAGACTTTAAAAGATATAAATATAAATCGAGCTTGTATCTGAACTCATACGGTACCCGAAAATATGAAAATCCCAAACTTAAACCTGATTCTAAAATTTGAAATAATTAAAAATCTTAAAATTTTGAACCTGAATCCGAACATAAAACTCAAGTAACCGAAAATCTCGAACACAATACTCGAAAAATCTAAAAATGATCAATTATAAAGTAAATACATAAAACAATTGCGCAGTCGCCTGGATCAAACTTTAGTTTGATTTTGAAATTCTAGTTATGATATGTCTATTGAATATTGATTTTCACAAATCTAATTTCTGTAACAAATGAGATGTTCATATATTGGTATCAAATCAAATATTCTAGTTAGTGTAAACTAGATTTTGATTCGCGCCAAACATGAGATTTTATCAATTTCTTGGAAATTATAATATTTATTGTGTTTTTAATAGTATTATAAATTATATAACACATCTCTATATTTTGAAATATTTTTTTAACAAAAAATATATGTTAATATAATATCAATGTATTTTGTACGATTATGTGTAATACAAAAGTAGAGCTGGATATTCAGATTTTCCGATCGGATTACTTCAATTTTTGTAGGATCCGTATGGGTATCGTTCATCTGTCGATTCGAGTTATTTCGAATTCAGATTAGTTCTAAAATTTAAATGAAAATCGAAATACCAAATAGTTTGGTTTGATTTGGTATTAACTCAAATCACACAAAAAATCAAAATAAACCAAAAATAAATAAATAATATTCAGTTCAAATTTTTAAAACCAAATATATCCGAAATATGAAAAATAAGTTTTTTAAATGAACATGTGAGGTCTATTTTATATTGTAATATTATTTTTCAAAATTCTCACCAGAGAGACAAAATAATAAACCAATTAAAGACTTTTAAAGTTTTATGTATTGTAGACTTACAAAATTAGAATTAAAAGAATAGCAATTTAATTTATTGTTGATGGTGAAATCTTTGTTTTGGAAATAATTAGCAAATTTCTTTTTTTGCAATCATAGATATTTTGAATTTTTCGTAACAATGTATAATCAGTATATATTAACAATATAAGAAAATAGTTTGAAAATATTTGATTTGAAAGTAGTTAATTGATTATTGGCGTAGAAATAAATTAATTAGTAATATCTTCTGATTTGTTTAATTAATAATTTTATTTAATAAATAAAGTGATGATTGGTTACTTTTTCCTCAAAAGTATATTTGATTGACACGTAGGATTTTTCTTTCTCATTTTCTCTTTTCGTCTCCTCAATTAATATATAAGATATTTTCTGTCGGTTTAAAACAGATGCTTAACCAAAACGAATTTTGAATTACATGCCTCAAACCGGTTATACAAGTAAGGTCAAACCGAATTTTGTATACCGTTTTCTTCTTCCTCAAATTAGGTCCAAATTTGACCTTAGAATTAAGCATGCCATGATAGCTGTTAATTAATAAATAAGGAGTAATAGACAATTCCAAACGAGTAAAATTAATTTCACATTTGGTAAGCATTATACAAAAGCAATTAGTACAAAATTTTTTTTTTACCTTCACAATTAGTTCTGTTTCCTTCCCAATTCATTTTTTTTTTTCCATTTTGTTCCTTTAGTAGTTTATTAATTTGGATTCTGTAATTTAATAATATCTAAAGAAATCATTTTAAAAACAAGAAAATAAAAACCTCTTCTCTTCCTCTAACACATAAATATATACACACCCCAAATGTGTCATTGATATCTTCTTACCCTTAACCAAAAAATGAAAGAATCAAATTATGTTTATATGAAATTCTCTATACCTTTAGCTTTTCTTCTTCTCATTCTCCTCCTTTATCAATATCCCTCTTCTTCTCCAAACCTAAACTCAAAGGCTCTTTCTTCATTCGTCGATGCTTCTTCATCTTCCGCGCCATCTCCTTCACCATCCTTGTCCATGGAGTTTAACAACTTCACATTAACATCAAGTCCTCAAAAGGTATGTTGTTTATATTTTCATCTAAAGTTTATATATGTTTTTATTCAATTTTTGGCTTTGGTTATGTTTTGAATATATATAATTTGTTATGATAAGAAAGAAAAGGAATAGAATAGAGGAAGATTTAGCAAAATCAAGAAAAGCTATACGTGAAGCTGTGAGGTTGAAGAAGTATTCATTAGAGAATGAAGAAACTTTTATTCCTCGTGGAGCCGTTTACAGAAACGCTTATGCATTTCATCAGTAAGTTTCTCTTCTAGGAAACAATTAATACGATTTTTGACTAATAATTAAAAACAAAATAATATGATGATATACTAAGCATAGAAAGTAACATCAACTATAATCAGAAAGAAAAATATTTTAAGTGGAGATTAAAAAAAAGTCAAAATGTGTAAGTTTCTTTTCAAAAAAAAAACTAATTCTCGTTTTACTCTTTCCATATAACTCATATATTTTGAAAATATAAGGAAAGTAGATGATGTATTAGTGTGTCATGTTATTTATATAATTGTATCATTTGGATTTCAAAAGATAAATTCAAAAATTTTAATTAAAAGCAAATAGCTGGCTATATAAGTTGAACTAAAATTAAAAAGAAATTTATTTTAAACAAATAAACTGTTTTTTAAATCTTTTTCTTTTAATAATTCATAAAAATGAAAATCTTCTGTATTTGCATTTGATTCTATACAAATTCGATTTTCTTGGTTTATTTGCTATTTTGCTTAGGGAAACGAAGCTAATTATGGGTGTAATTATTTAATTCTCTTTTTTCCCTAAAAGTGTAATTTTAGTTATTCCTCGTCTCGTTAAACTCGAGATCGAAACTTACTAAAGTATTCATATTTAATATAACGATTACTTCTTCTTTTATTTTTTAAGCGAATACATTTATTTAGTTCTTAATGATACACATACAAACAAAGTTATAATCACGTAAACTTTTTATTTTATTTTGTCAACTCACAACATGTAAACTTCATAACATTAAATATAAGCATGTGCTTTTATTTAATTGTAGTATATAATAAGTATATAGTCAAGGTATTTATGAAAACTATGCACAATGGTATGCGAGTAAAGAAACGTAGAGTCCACTTAAAGCTTTCTTTGGTAATTGTAATCACATCTCTCTCTTATTTTCTCATTACTACCTTTACTTACTTGGCTTTTTGTTGGCTTTTTAATCAAAAAATTAATTTGTGCTCGTTTGCTAAATTGTTATTTATTCCCATCAATTTAAGAAAAGAATAATCTAGTAATTAAAATCTGAATACTCTAGGTGAAAATCATCTGAACAATCTTAACAGTAAAAGTTCCAGAATCATCTCAACGTTTTAAATTCTATCATGGATTAATTCCCAAAAGCACTACTCACTTTAAATTTTACTAGTAATAATATCTACTTCCACTTAGATATTAAAAGATACTAAAAGATATTTTGAATGAGTAATATATTAAAAGATATTATCAACAGTTCCACTTCGATATTTTGAATGAGTAGTGTGTCGATATATAAGTGTTGTAGCAATCATCCACATTTGAGCTAGCTTTTGTGCGTGATTTAGGTTCACACTTACTAATATGGTATTAGAGCCATTCTTTCGCTAAGTTACTCGACTGTGGATGCACCTCATGGCTATCTACGAAAAACTTCACGCTTCAGTCTCACATTGATAGTTTGAAGGAATAATGGACCAATATATAAGTGTTGTGGCAATTCTAACAATTCTTCCCTCAATATCCGGAAATTATGTGATTATAACTTATATAGTTATCAAAAGTTATCACAATATTCATATATAAATTTCAAATAAAACAAACGTACTTTGAACAAATGTTCACTCACTATGTTAACATATGAATCGAATGCTAGTTGCACATATTTATCAACCATATATTATTTTCTATTAACTAATTCAACGCAAGCTAATAACAACACACATTTAAAAAAAACTGTGCAGAAGCCAAATAGAGATGGAGAAAAATTTTAAAGTGTGGGTGTACAAAGAAGGAGAGACACCATTAGTACACATGGGTCCAATGAACAACATATACAGCATCGAAGGTCAGTTCGTGGACGAGATCGAGAGAGGCATGAGCCCGTTCGCGGCTAGCCACCCGGACGAGGCTCATGCCTTCCTCCTCCCAGTCAGCATAGCCAACGTCGTTCATTACCTCTACCAGCCTCTAGTGACCTACTCCAGAGAACAACTTCACAAAGTGTTTCTTGACTATGTCAATGTGGTGGCTCGCAAGTATCCTTATTGGAATACAAGTCGCGGAGCCGACCATTTCTTCGTTTCTTGCCATGATTGGGTACGGCACGAACTTATTAGTATTACTTTTTTTTTATGACTAGAAGGTTCTGGGTCAAAACTCGTATTCCCTTAGGCCCGGAACCAGAGCATGTTATATGGTCTCGTCCTAAGTGTTAGGGAGTTATTTTTTTTGTAATGTTGATATTGAAATGTAACATTTTTTGAGACGTTTTCTAGGCACCAGACGTCTCGGGATCGAATCCGGAGCTGTTGAAAAACATGATAAGAGTTCTCTGCAACGCCAACACATCGGAAGGTTTCATGCCCCAAAGAGATGTTTCAATCCCGGAGATCAAAATCCCCGGAGGCCGCCTTGGGCCACCTCGGGTATCTCGCGTTTCCGGTCAAGATAGACCCATCCTTGCTTTCTTCTCAGGCGGCTCACACGGCTATATCCGCAAAGTTTTACTGCAGCATTGGAAAGACAAAGACGATGAGGTTCAAGTCCACGAGTACTTAGCCAAAAACAAAGACTACTTCAAGCTCATGTCCAAAGCTAGATTCTGTCTATGTCCTAGTGGCTATGAAGTGGCTAGCCCTCGAGTCGTCGAAGCCATTAACTCAGGTTGTGTCCCTGTCATCATCTCCGATTACTACGCCTTGCCATTCTCGGACGTTCTTGATTGGAGTAAGTTCACCATTCATGTCCCTTCCGAGAAGATCCCGGAGATCAAAAACATACTAAAGAACGTTTCTTGGAGACGTTACTTAGTGTTGCAGAGAAGAGTATTACAAGTCCAAAGACATTTCGTGCTCAATAGACCATCGCAACCGTTTGATATGCTTCGAATGCTTCTTCACTCTGTTTGGTTAAGAAGGCTAAACTTGAGGATGCCTTTATGATTCTACATTACTCGGTTTTTTTCGAAGAAACTATAGAGAATGAGTATTCGGTATACAACAATCAAATGTAAACAGAACAATATCAAATGTAGCCACAACAATAGCTTAGAATCAATAGTTTGAATCATTTTAATAAAAATGTTAAGCTTCATAGCTCAACTTCAATCAGATGTAATCCTTTGGTCTCTGAAGGCATCTTGTCTAACTCAAAAGTGAGCAAACCGGAGGAAGTATCGTACTCGAATCCAATCTCAGTTGACTCAAAAACGCATCTTTTAGGCTTCACCGACGAATAAGCTCCGAATTTACCACATCCTTTAACTTCCATTACCACTTTCATCTTCTCAGCTTCGTATCCAAGTCCTTCGATAGCTCCTCCTGAATTGTACATGTTTACAAGACCGAGGGGAGCAAAAGCGACACTACCGTCAGCTTCCAAATGCCTTATGGGGCTCACAGTGAAGATCTCGTGCTCACGGATTTTAAGTGAGATAGGGAGAGACACATTGAATGGTATAACACTGAGTTCGCCTCTGCTTTGAGAGTAAACAGCACAGTCTCCATTCCAATTCGTTGGATCAGTGGAAGCTTCGGATATCAAATGCACATCCCGACCACGAACAGAGCCGGTGATGCAATCGGTTTCCGTCTGGTGGAAGATGTTTTTTCTTTCTGTGCTGCTCCAAGCTGCTCCTTGACAGTTATACACACCAAGAACTCCAGTGTACTTGTTCATATTCCATATCTTAAGCAAGCTGAAGCCAAACATCGAAAAATGAGCAACCGAAAACAAATCTTTATAAGTCAATTTGCTGCTTTACCTGATCCCATCGCGTGTAGGATCCGCAAACAAACAATCACGAGTTGGTCTACCGGGCAATCGAGCACGAAGGATCGATCCATCAGGCAACACAAGCTTCTTTAAAAGATCAAAGTTATGCTTTCCAGGAGCATCACTACACATCAAGACATTGTAAGTTGCAACCACTAGTCATACAATCAATTAGAACGAAATTTTCGAGAGATCTACACACCTAACATAGAGAGGTCCACCACTAATGGCTCTAGCCGAGGCATGATACTCCGCGGCAGGGTGAACAGAATGGAACATATCCCAATCAGGCAGCATAAACTCACCCAAGAACACACTGTTATACGCAACCGAAGCTATGTGGATAGTGTGAGACACCGGATCACGCGGGTAGAAATCATCCGAAGCTCTAATCACAGCTGCTTGCTTCGAACTACATATCAATCACAAACAAAAAAAGATTCAATCTTTCATCTATTCCGCTTCCGAAAATTTAAGTTCTCAATAAAACTTACCAATACAGAGCATCAGTATTGTGGCTCATACAAGCAATGCAGCCATTGTCCGGGAAGTTTTTCGCAACAGAGGAGTCAAGAGCTTGATGATACTGACGCGTTAACTCAACCCGGCCGCCTAAACCGCCACCTAAAGTCTCTAATATACACTGAACATCCACCTTAACACCGTCCACACCGGCATTAGCCAAGTAACTATGAAGCTCGTTGTAGAATCTATACACATTCTTGGGGTTAACTAGACCCAATCCTTGAACCGCCATAACATCCGTCTTCCACGTCGGTTCGTTCTCCACCACGCTCTTCGACACCTCCGGATACTTCATAGAAGATCCGTATTCCTCCCCGGGGCGAACACCGCCCCAATAACCGGTTATCGCGTGCCACACGTAAACGTATTTCAAACCATACTTCTCCTTTGCAATGTCGACAATGTTCTTGATCCCGAGCTTCGGATCATCTTTCTTCCGAAACTTGGCGTTTTCTTTGATCCCGGTTAATCGGTAAACCGGCTGCTTCTCTTCTTTCTCAGCTTCATCCGTCTCAACGGATTGCCAACCGTCGTCGATGATGACGAATTTAGGCGGAGTTCCACCGGCAGCCAGAGACCGAAGACCAGCTTCGACGCCTTCTTGAGTAACCTCTTGGTAAAAAGCATCCCAAGTACACCAACCGAAGTAGTCAACGATCCCGGGAAGCTTCTTCTCGTGACGTTGACGGAAACTTTTAAGGTGAGACTTAACGGCACGGATAGCTTCAGTTATCGTCTGAAACGGATCCGTGCCGGCGTGAATGTACAGAGAGTGAGTGAACGACGAACGTTTCGTTTCCGCGTCTCCGCTTTCTAAACAGAGCTCGACCTCATCGTTAACGTTTCCTTGTAGACACG
This sequence comes from Anastatica hierochuntica, assembly GCA_900406275.1. Classification (NCBI taxonomy): domain Eukaryota; kingdom Viridiplantae; phylum Streptophyta; class Magnoliopsida; order Brassicales; family Brassicaceae; genus Anastatica; species Anastatica hierochuntica. The sequence continues at coordinate 10,472 of OVAN01000252.1, read as the reverse complement.
AACGGAACGAGCCTTCGATTAACGGCAAGAAAACGGCGTAAACTTTCTTGTTACTATCGTCGCCGTCGTCGCCGTCTGGCTCGAGGTGGGACCCATCATTGGTCTCGACCAATAGGAACTGTGTCTCTAACGGAATGTCACGGCCACGTTCGCCCATTCTCTGCGCCATCCACCAGAGCTTAAACCGGAAACAAGCCATAAACCGGGAATTGAGAAGCGTACCGATCGGTACGATGTGGTTGCTTTCTTCCTTGTCGAATTCAGCTCCGATGAAGACTCCTTCCACCGCCGATGATGATGTGGCGACGACATTTTCAGGTAAACCGGTTAGAACCGTCCGGTTTTTGATGATTAGGTTCCGGTCTGAGATCCGAACCGCCGGTTTAATCGTCATATCTTCTTCTTCTTCTTCTTTTTCTCTGTAACTCTTCTTCAACGGAGAGGTTGTCTCACTTCTCTGTAACATCAAAAAAAATACAAAATTGATGTCAAAGTTTCGATCTTTACTTAATAAACGAACAGATCTAAAGAAAAGAAAGTTACCTTATATGAACAAAAACGAAACTTTCGAGAAGATGAAGAACAATGTCTTCGAGATCCAAGACATGGAGGAAGAAAGATCAAGAACACAAGAACACACACAAAGTTGTTAGCTTTACGGAAAAAAAAATCAGGAATCAATATGTGAAAGATGATGTAAGAGATGTGAATACTAGAAGACGAAGACGACGATGATGTTGATGATGTGTGAATACGAAGCTGTGATGATGGGAAAATGCGAGCTTGATGTTTTGATTTCAATGGAAGAGAAGATGAGGAGAATCGATACGTGAGAGAGTGAAACAGAGGATGAACCCTTTTTATATTGGAGATTCCATTGTAGCATCTTTGTGATGCCATTGTCTCTCTCTCTCTTTCTCTTTCGTGTTTTTGAGTTTTTTCTACAAGTTTCTCGGAGTCTTTTTAATCCGACTCCACAGTCATTCTAAATTAGTATATTTATATTTTTAAAAATACTCGATTCTTCGTTGGATTTTTTTTTTACTAGTTTTGGTTTATCGAGTTTGATCTTGAATCTAGTAACCAAGTTGACAAAAAAAAATCTAGTAACCAATTTTTTTTAATAAAAGAACACATGTATCTTGTGATTGTTTCTTTCTTATTGTGCAAAGTGTACAAGTAATCTCACATTACATATAAACATATTACAAAAATGTTGTATGTGGTTTTGAATTTACATTTAACATCAAAATTTAAACATATTAGAAAATTTGTGTGGTGAGAAACATTTTTTATCGTCTGAATTATTATTTCTATCATAAATTATGAGAAACAACTATAAATATAATTTAAAAGTTGCATATTATATTGTAAAATTAAATTTATATGTAATTTGAGATTATTTGTTTCACCGGACAAATATTTACATTTTATTTACTGGATTTATCACCAAAACTTTATTAATGTTTCTATATTAAAAAACCAGAAAATTAATTTTTAACAAATGCATCGAAAATTTGATGTAAACAAAACTATTCATCTTGAAAAAATATATTAGAGAATGATAATTAGAGAAACTCAAAAGAATATTTTTTAGCAATAATATATTTGACCTTTGACAAGTTGAAAGGAAGGATGAGGTTGCCACGTATGATTAACACATCCCAAGAAGCTTCCCATTGGTACGCGTCTTCAAGTCTTAAAGATATTTTAAGGATTGAAAGATATTTTCTATGACGTGCCGACACGTGATTGGCTAAATATTATATTAACTTGTAAGCAAATGTCTAATGTATTAACATTACAATTTACAAGAGAGGAAGTAATCTTTCTGACATCAACTTGTTCATCTGTTTTATTAAAATTGTAAAAGAAACCGAAAGTTGACACAAGTGGTTACATTATCTTCGCAGTTCAACTTGCTTCGACAGTTATCGTTGATTGTGCGGCTACGTGGGTTCATACAGGTATTAGGTATAGCGTGCAATTGGTCCGGTCGTCCGTGGGCAATACCAGTTTAAACTATTATAGTCGGACTATAGTCATGTCTACCAAAAAATAGAGTTTAGTTCCGCGGAAGATATTAGTATGGAGTTAACTCAACATCCAAAAGTTAACTCAATTGTATAGGATTGTCACATACTTATATATTAGTCCACAAATCTTTCAACTTCCGATGTGGGACATTTACATCTCATAGAAAATTAATTTTATCCGTGGATAAACCTTCATGATAAAGGTTCCATGATTTTTTAGAGAAAATGTCTCATTTGTTTATTTTCTGTTGTCACTAGTTCGATCGACAAGAATCGATCCGTAGCAAATCATACGATGGAGCAACACGATTTGATGAAATCGAACTCTAGACGTCTGAATTGAACACTAGAACATTAACCACTGGACCATGACGTCCCAAAAAAATGTATCATTTATTTTAGTACCACACGATATTGAATAATTTGTATGTTCCCTTTGTTTCTTTGCTCGCAATTGATTATTATTTAAATATTCGGCTATGCATTATTCACTTAATTATTGATTTTTTCATTGTATGGTTGAGAAAGCAAATCTTTTATGCCTAATAAGTTTATAATATTGTCCAATTGGAGCCATTAGTTGTCTGGACAAGAGATTGTCAGAACTTTTTAAAAAAAAATTATTATTGGATAATTACATGTTTAGATATTCAGTCATGCTTGTATAAGGATGATATCACATTGAGATATAATTACTATTTTTGTCAGGGGATATAATCTATTTTGGTAAAACAACGTAAGAATTTGGCATATATATAGTCACCAACACGTAATTAGTTTTCAAACGCTTTAAGCACACAACACAACCAACACATTGCATTCATAAGCAAACAACAAGCATGCTTAAAAGTCCAATAGAGTATATAAGTAGCTCGAGATTAAAAAGGACACACATGTTCATATAAGACAAACCAAAGGGCTTTGGTTTTTCATCGGCTTTCTCCAGAGGAAAATTCGTTTTCAGCTTAATGAAATGGATTTCCGGCGGAAAAAAAAAAAGACAAACCAAAGGGCCACGAAATAGATAGGAGTTGATGATGATAGTCTGATAAATCTGGATGATCAATCAATGACCAAAGACATAATCTTTTCTTGAAGATTTGGCTGAATCGGCTGCACTTTATATCCGAATTGCGCATCATGTTCTCTCATCATCATTCCTCTCGCGTTGCTAGCTATAGCCATCTCTTGTTGTTGCTGCATTTGCCAAATCAATATCAATATATATCTCAAAACACAAACATATACTACTAATAGCTTCAAATCCAATGATACAAAAGGCTTTCATATACACTAATTACCAGCTGGAAACTGAGTTGTCGATTCGCCTCCATAATCATCTTCTCCTATCAAATAAAAATTGATGTAACCATTAACAAATTATTTCAATTATATATATATATATATATATGATTGGTTAGATATATGCTCACATTTCTCCTCTTTGTCTTGAGGAACTCCATCTATATCCCAAGCATACAAAATAAAGAGATAATTATGTGAATTTATTTACATAAACATACATTTACATATGTAGTTTTTGTGTATGATGCATATATAAATGTAGTAGATACATGCCTGGTGGTCTCGGACTTTGTCAAGGCCATGTTCAATGCCTTGCTCTACGACCATCAAATTTTTTAAGTTGAGAGATTGTATATCTTCCCCTTTCAAATGCCTATATATAACAATTTCTACACATTTCTCATTTATGTTTATATTTCAACTTTTTAAATCAAATGTTATATGGACATATTGTATACTTGTGTAAAGATATGGTACTAGAAGGTGAAGAATGACCTGAGCTCCAGTTGTAAATTATCATTCTCTTTTTTGATCCTATCAATCTCATTGCTTAAGTTCTGTAGACCAAATTATTCAGCATATGTGTTAGATAATGGTTTTAATTTTCAAAATATTTATCTTGTTTTCCACCATAAAAAAATTTATGTTTCATGTATAACATATCACACACACACACACACACATATATATATTGACATCCATATGTGTAATTGTAAAAGTATAGAGACATATGCATACACAAAAATACTAGGCAGTGACTTAAATGGCATTTAACCTTTTCTATGCTCATTACTCTAAAGAGATAAATTTCATTTGTGAGAACTAAACCTTATGATTGTCAAAACTATTTTAATAATATATAATTTTTTTTTTCGCCTAATAATATATAATATTTTGGATTGAACTAATTATCTAAAAAAAAGCAACATTATTTTTCCATTAGTTTTTAAGTAGTTTTGAAAGCCACAAATGTAAAATCAATAAATGGTTCAAACATATCACATCCCCAAATTTTCTCATACTAATGGCCATAACCTGAAAAAAAAATATCATAATAGATCTATATAACTATTTTGTCCTGGTGGTTTCAAAGCACAAGTTGTGTTACACTCAAAATATATTCAAGATCTTATAAATTAAGCACAAATACAAGCAAAACAACAATGGAAAGAAAAGAATAACTTGCATGTTTTGTGGCTCCATGTCTTGTTAATAAGTACAAAGAGAATCAATAAAGAGGCTTGAGGCTATATACACACAAAGAAACCTTTGTAGATCTGCATCTAGGGTTTGATCAAAGAGTTTTCTCTTTTAAATATTTTAGGAAAAATAAAATGAAATAACTCATCTCATCATGATATTGTATGAGACAAAGTACTATATAGTATAGATCTGCATCTAGGGTTGAAGATTCATGGGTCTTTTAGTTTTGACATGTTTTAGGGAAAAGAAAAAAGTTGAATATATTTTTGTTAGACAAATCTTTAAAATAAGATATAGGAATATATATACCTCATGCTTAGCATCCCATAGTTTCTTGCCACATAACTTTTGGTATTGATCCAACATACCACCAAGATCCATAGAAGGACAACAATAATCAGTCATCTTACCATTACTTGCAAAGATTATGAGAGCAACTTTTGCATCACATAGAACTGTGATCTCTTTAGCTTTCTTCAGTAAACCATTCCTTCTCTTTGAAAATGTCACAACTCTGTTGTTTGCATTCTCTATCCTCTTGATCTCTATCTTTCCTCTACCCATCTTCCTCTCTCTAGGGTTTGAGATGAAATTGTTTAAGATGTGGTGAAGAGGAGATGTGGTTTATATGAACAAGAAGAAGAGGAGGAGAAGGAGAAGCATTGGTTTCAAAGGAACATTGATGAGAGAGAGAGAGAGAGAGAGAGTTTGATTAATGTTTAGGTGAAGAGAAAACTTTTGATAGTTTGGGAAGGGAAACAAAGCTACTTTCTTGATGGCACAGTCATGGAAGGCTTGTTTTTGGTCTCTCTTAGTCATAGCCAACTCTACTCTCTCTTTTTTTTTTTAACACTACCAATAAGCAAACAAACTTGAATTAAGTTGAGAAAAAGAAAAGTTTTAAAAGAAAATTTAGTTGATTTGCTTAACACTCTTTGCATGTGATTGATGTTTATTGCTTTCAAATGATTTGATCTCTCTCTCTAGGTTAATTTGTCGTTTAACCTCTGGTCTCTTTAGTACATAGTGTGTTTTCTTCAATGAACTATAGATTTGGGATGAATTTGAAACTACAAATAATAATATTTAGAGATATCAAAATTTCAGATAAAATGTGATCCAAAACCTATACTGGTTGTGTATACTATAGTTGAAGGGTTCCAAGTTCTACCATGCAAGGTTTACGGTCTATGGACCCCTAATCCTCGTAGAACGTGATCACACAAGATAAGATATTCTTTTAATAAAGAGACTTTTTACCGCTAGTTCAACGTTTTGTAAATTTTTTTTTTTTGCAAACCACATCGTCATTGAGATATATATGGGTAAGGTGTGGCTAGACCACATTGTCATTGGTAATTTGATTTGTGAAATTTTCAAAATATTTTGGATTTGGACATGTATCAATAGTTAATGATGCATACTAACAATTTCTTTCCATAAAAATTCTTTTTTAAACATAAGATAAAGCATAATTGTAACAATACACTAAGGTATATATAAGTGAGACATATATTTATATCATGCGTATTTTAAACAAAACAAAATCATATTATCGGTTAATTAATAGTGTGATATTATATAGACGGCTTATTATCGGATAAATTAGTATGTAATTTTCTTAAACACGCATATGAAATCAGAATTTTCAACTCTTTTACTATTTTACTTCTCAACATTTTGACAAATAAATTTCAAATTTTTGTCTTTTTAGCAATTAACCAATAAATAAATGCATATTTTTTGCATTTTCATAAATTGTTAACCCAAAAGCTCTGAAGAATTTCAAACTACTTTTTTTACAGGTTCTTCCTTTAGTAAAGCAAAGACTTGCTATTTCAAGAACTCTATGTCATATATAGGTCTCATCGAATATTGTAGCTTCACTATATATATAAATCAAGTGTATGTATATAATATATGTATATGTTAAACTATTGAAAATCAATATGTTATATTGACAGAAGAAGTAAATTTGTTTAAAAGAGAGAGCAATGCAATATACCAAAGCTGACCTTGGTCCATCGGAACTTATCATGCTTTAAAACAAAATATGTCATTGGTTGTTGGAAACATAACAAGTTAATTGATTTTCTGATTTACGTCGACAAAATATGAACTTATATAAGTAGATATTAACTTTTAGATATATAATCTCAACAACGTGAAGATCCGATCTCAATATTATAACCGAGTAATTATATATGTATTCGTCACTTACTACGTACATCTAACTAATTAAAAGTTAATCATTCTAGTCTCTCAGGCTATCCACATCAGCTAAAAACAACAGCTCTCCTTCCCGCCACGTCAGCTACTAATGATGCACCGTTCCACCATCTACCGAACGGCAACAACTCCAACTTCTTCCTGCTTAGCTACCAACATAAGCCCAACTCCTCCCCAACCTCACGCGGCCCAACAACTCCTCACGGCCCAATAAACTCCATACCCTCTCCACAAGCCGAAATCTCCTTTTCCTATCCACCGCCACTTCGCCTCCCGCAGGTGCCCACATCGTCAACTGCCGTTTCAACATTAATTGACCATTACCTCCGCTATCAATCGAGTGGGTGCCAGCTTAAAGCTATGANTCACGCGGCCCAACAACTCCTCACGGCCCAATAAACTCCATACCCTCTCCACCCTCTCCACAAGTCGAAATCTCCTTTTCCTATCCATCGCCACTTCGCCTCCCGCAGGCGCCCACATCGTCAACTGCCGTTTCAACATTAATTGACCATTACCTCCGCTATCAATCGAGTGGGTGCCAGCTTAAAGCTATGACCCTTCCATTGCCATGATTCGTTATATAAATTGTTAAATCTATTCAACTAAAACGTTTCCATCTTCCACACATTATTTTAATATATACTCTCAAAACCTGTTATTTGCTCTTCTATCTTCGCTACACTCAAGGTTTGATGATTGGTGAGAAAATATTGTGAAGTGAATTCTTCTTTTTGCTTTGGTTCATGGTTAGGGTTACGGTCAAGGTCGATTGAGAGTAGGGGTGAGTCAAGTTAGGCTTCAAGTTACAGGGAATAGGAAAATGGATTCGTATAGGACCGAAGTTGAGAAGAAACGAAGAATGGTAGTTTTGGAGTCCTCAGTTTGGAGATGACATGCAAGCCCGAGGTCGTTAATGGTAAAAAAAGCAAAACCCTTTCTCTACAATCTCTGTTTGATCTTGAATCAATCGATATCATGATCGGTTGATATGGAATCGTATAGGAGAATCGATGAAGAACAACAAAAAAACTTTGTTTGATTAGTGAATATTGAATGTACTTATGTCTATGGTTTGTTTATTGAATATGTGGAGATGTTTCTCTGTTTGGTTTGAAACGTATAATGCTCTGAAGGCTAATATTTTGCTTTGGATCAATCTTAGTTTTGGGATCAATTTTTGCAGGAGGTTTTGCTGCATCATCTCAGCCCACAGTGATGATCCTTTTCCCCTGTGAAGCTTTAGGAACCGATTCTTCAGTTGCTCAAGACGTTATGTTGAAGGATTTGTTTCCTCGGGAATCGAGTTTTTCTTCTTCATCTTCCTCCGGGACCAAGGAAGAAGCCGAAAAGATCGTAGAGACTAAGTATGTCATCTGATGACGAATGAGAATGAGAGGATTTGCAGAACGCGTTCAGCTGGGTTCAAGAATTTTTNACAGGTTGTTCCGATTTAGTCACTGAACTTATGAAAAAGATTATCTCAAAAAGATTTATTTTCATTTTAATAGACTTATGCTTATTTCCCAACTATATCATTGATTTGTCTATTTCATGGATGAATTTAAGTGTAGGTAATGGAACAGAGGAAGAGAATCCAGAGAATAGGCTATACCAATCTCACCACTCTCGATTCAATCTTTCTCTCTTTTTTAAATGTCAATTTGCTGTTCAACGACAAGTTTAACAAAAACAAGATTTTGGTTTTGGTGTGAAAGAAAAGGAAATTAGTGGCTGCTGTATCATGCGGGTTTGGATTTATCAAATCAACCTGCTCCTCCTACTAAGACTACATGGTAACACTTCCTTCCAACTCACAGAAGTTACTCCTCCGTCTATTGTTATTGGTAGTATTTCACAAGTCTTGAATCTATTATCAGGTAGAATGCATGCTGATTTAGCTGTGGTCTCTGGTCAGTTTTTACATTTTACTCTTATGACTGCTTCTTATAGTTAAAATTTTGGCTTCTATTTGTTCTGCATAGGAAATTTTTGAGTCGGGTTCAGCCGTTCTCACCGAGTCCACGCCTTTTCTGATGGAGATTGCAAGCGAGGAAAATTACACAGAGACAAAACAAAGCAACAACTTCTTCACGAATCTGGTTCTCACTTTTCTTTGAAGGTAACCCATCTTCCCTGTTCATTCCCAGAGAATCCATTCTGAATACTGATTTTTTTTTGTTCTCATAGACCCTCTTTGGCCTTTACCAATTTGTGATTGTGAGTGGTCATTGCTTACCACTGTGTTTAATAATTTTAACTGATTTTAAGCTACCTTTGTGGTTAAGTTGCTAAGAAGATTCAAAATTTAACTCTTACTTTTGTATTTAAGCAAGATATGTGCTTTGGTGTTTTAAATTGTTCATTCGATGTTTTGACTTATTAGATTTCATTACTTACTTTGTGTGTTTTTTAGCTACTTGAATATTATTTTTAGAAACTCTCAGCCGTGATTTTCTTATATATAACTTTATTTTCTTCATTTATTTATTGATAAGTTTAACATTACCTAAAAAAANNNNAAAAAAATAATAATGCATTTGCTCATGTTTGGTTACGGTTACTGTGATCTTGAACAAACTATACATTCCTGTTAGCATAAAAAATAAAAAAGGATAACTGCAGTAAATAAGTACGAATATTCTTATGTTAAAATGTTTTCAAATTAAATATAAGCGACATATAAAATACGGTTTTAGGCATAAATTCATCCACTTATGATGAAATGGTTTTACTTCTCTTTACTGCTACTGAGAGGTTAAATATATATAAATCCTCAAGTTTCAAAGCATTTTGGAGATGGTATTTCGCGGAACGTTTTAGAGATGGTATTTCAGAGATGGGATTTCACGGAACGTTTTGAAGAGGAGTTGTCTCCATTCTTTCTGGGGTTAAATCAGTCTTCACATTCGCGTTGTAGAAACTCTGGATTCTAAAAGTTGTACTATGCATAGAAGAGCCATTGAACTTCTTCTTCTACTTTGATGCTGAAGATGGGAAAAATGTAATCAAAGACATCTCTAAGAACAGGGTTGTAAGCACTTATTATTTTGCTTGGTTTGCCTGAACTATATTCTAAACACTAAACTTATTTCTTATTTTCTGCGCACACAGCTCTTTCGTCAAGCCACACACTGATGACGAAACAATCTTCCAGATTTTCAAAGACAAAACGATCTAAACAAAGAAATTCTCGAGACCAAAGGTTGTATGCCATAAGCTGGGACATAGCTAAGCCTCAAGTTTCCAGAGGTCGAGGCAGAGACGCAGAAACTCATGATGACTTTGTAGAACATTAGGGTATTCAAGAAAACCCTTTAATGTTACTGTTGTCTTGCAGTTTTGTATATTTTCTTGAGACAATATTGATAGTAATGTAGGAAAAGTGAAATGATGCCAAAAAAATATTGTAGAACAAGTGAAAAATAAATTATTAATCACATAAATAAAACGAAGCTCTGTATTGAAGATCCTTTCCGAAGCTTATTTAAAGCAATCGAAGCTATTCCAAGATCAANGCACCACCTCTGCATCCATCTCACGAAACCAGGGTTCGAACCCTGCACTTGGCTCTAGTGAAAGGAACTATTTGCCACTAGGCTATGATGACAAAAAAAAAAGTATAATAAAAATACTCTCTTCTGTAACAACTTAAATTTTCTCATTCTTTTTCATAATTGACGAAATTACTCTCCTCAT